>CAUYQG010021422.1:0-13458 GCA_963574415.1 Tarsius wallacei
GAAATTTTGGAGTAAAAATAATCACAATACTCCCTTCATAACACTCTTCTGATTTATGACCACTAATTGTTTTCTAGAGAAAAGAAATAGCCAGTTGATCTGTATTGTGTTTTGTCTTCTTAATTCTGTATGTATTTAACAATTCTGAAGCATCTTAGGAGGGAACCAGTTACTCACAGATGCTCCCGATGTCTTTCAGAACTGGAAACAACTCCATTTCTTGAGGAGAAGGATAGTATTTACTGGCAGGAGGAACGAATTCAATATACAGTCTCCTAAAACATCGATGACAGGCATAGCATCTTGACAAGTGGTAATGACTGATCTTCAGCTACTTCTCTGTTCAGGTGGTATCTGCTGGAGGACAAGTTATCTAACACAAACACACTGTCCACCTATACCACTGACATTTTCCAAGTACCTTCCACATTCCAGACACAGCGCTAAGTCAGGAATTAGAAACCTGAATAAGTCATACGTTAATAATGAAATTCCCTTCAAATAATTTTCTGGGCCGGGCTCGGTGGATCAGCCTGTAATCCCAGCACTTTGGGAGGCTGAGGTGAGAGGATTGCCTGAGCCTGCGGGTTCGAGACCCACCCGGGCAACTTGGTGAGACCTCATCTCTACAATAAATCAAAAATTAGCCAGGTATGGTAGTGCATGCCTGTAGTTCCAGCTACTTGGAAGGTTGACGCGGAAGGATCACAGGAGCCCAGCAGGTGGAGGCTGTGGTGGCCAGGAGCGTGCCATTGCCCTCCAGCCTGGGTGACGGAGTGAGACTCCAACTCAAAAAAAAAAAAAAAAAAATAACAATAATAATAATTTTCTGGCTATGAACAGAAACCATTAAAAAATAACAGGCTAGGCTTGGTGGCTCCGCCTAAATTCCCAGCACTTTGGGAGGCCAAGGTAAGTGGATTGCCTGAGCCTATGGGTTTGAGACCAGCCTGGGAAACTTGGCAAGACCTCATCTCTACAATAAATCAAAAATAAGCTGGGCATTGTAGCACGTGCCTGTAGTTCCAGCTACTTGGAAGGCTGAGGCTGCTACTACACTCCAGCCTGGGTGACAGAGTGAGACTCCAACTCAAAAAAAAAAAAAAAACCATAGTGGCTGGGTTCACTGGCTCAGCCTGTAATTCCAGCGCTTTGGGAGGGTAAGGCGAGTGGATTCCCTGAGCCTGTGGGTTTGAGGCCAGCTCTGACAACTTGGTGAGACCTTGTTTATACAATAAATAAAAAATCAGCTGGGCGTGGTAGTGCATGCCTGTAGTTCTGGCTACTTGGAAGGCTGAGGTGAAAGGATCGCTGGAGCCCAACAGGTCAACACTGGGTGGCTGTGAGTGTGCCACTGCACTCCAGCCTTGGCGACAGAGTGAGACTCCAACTCAACAACAACAAAAAAACATAGCTTTTACATTCTAAAGTCTGCAGTAACCAAAATGTTAACATGTGAGATAAATGTCAACTGATTTCAAGATAGTATTTCTTTTTTTTTTTTTTAAAGACAGGGTCTCACTCTGTCACCTGGGCTGGAGTGCAAAAGCATAGTCATAGCTCATTGTAGCCTCCAACACTTAGGCTCTAGCAATCCTCCCACCTCAGTCTTCAGAGTAGCTGGGACTACAGGCGCACACCACCATGCCTTGCTAATTTATTTTTTCTGTAGAGACGGAGTCTCATTTTGTTGCACAGGCTGGTCTTGAACTCCTGGCTTCAGACAATTCTCCCACCTTGGCCTCCCCAAAGTATTGGGATTACAGGCAGAAGCCACCATGCCTGGTCAAGATAGCATTTCTATTGGAAGCTTTTTTTTTCTTTCTCTCTCTCGATCTTACCTCGCCTAAACCTGATCTACTTGAAGATCTCAGCTGATGACTACTCCATCATCTCAGTAGCTGAGGCCAAGTACCAAGATCATCCTTTATGCCTTTTTGCCCCCTCATATCTCATCAGGAAATTCTGTTGGTTCTTCCTTAAAAATATATCCAGGTTGGGCTTGGTGGCTCAGTATGTAATCCCAGCACTTTGGGAGACTGAGGTGAGTGGATTGCCTGAGCCTGTGGGTTCAAGACCAGCCCGGGTGACTTGGTGAAACCTTGTCTCTACCATAAATTTTAAAAAAATTTAGCCAGGCATGGTAGCTCACGCCTGTAGTTCCAGCTACTTGGAAGGCTGAGGCGGAAGGATTGCCGGAGCACAGCAGGTCGACGCTGGGGTGGCCATGAGCATGTCACTGCACTCCAGCCTGGGTGGCAGAGTGAGACTCCAACTCAAAGAAAGAAAAAAAGAAAATACATATCCAGAATCTAACCAATTTTTGCTGTTTGGACATTTTTAACTGATTGTTCTTATTATATGGAAGATACCATAACATAAAGAAGACTGTTCTAAGCAAAAGTCAACAGAATGTAGGGGAGACAAGGGTGTAAGGAAGGAGACAAGCTAGGAGGTTACTGCAACAATCCAGGTGAGAAGTGATGCTAACTTGGACCAGGATGGTAGCAGCAAAGTGGTGAAAAGTCGTCAGGTTCTGGATATATCATGAACATAGAGCCAATGTGATCTGCTGATGGATGGAATGTGGGCTGTGACAGAAAGACAAGGCAAGGATGACTCCAGGAGTTTTTGGCCTAAGCAACTAAAAGAACAGTACTGACTTTAATTGAGAAGAGAAAGATGGCCATGGAGCAGGCTTAGGGGAGAAGGTCAGGAGTTCAACTTATAGAGAAGTTAAATCTGGTACATCTGTTAGATATCCAAGTGGTGACAAATTGGCAAATAGAGAACAAAGTCAAGTTCAGAAGAGAGGTCCAGACTAGAAATTTCATAGACTTGAAGGCATCTGCATATAAATGGTGTATGAGTCTGCTTGGGCTGTCATAACAAAATACCATACACTGAGTGTCTTAAACAACAGGAATTTATTTGCTCACAGTTTTGTAGGATAAAAGCTCAAGATAAAGATTATGGCCAATTTAGTCACTGGTGGTAGCTCTCTTCCTGTTTTGTAGAAGGCCACCTTCTTTCTATGTCCTCACATGACCTTTCATTAGTATGTGGGTGGGGGAGGGGAGGAAAGGGACGAGCTCTCTGTTGTCTCCTCTTATAAGGATATTAATCCTATGGCTCACAGCCCCATCCTTATGACCTAATTTGACTTTAATTACTGTGTTTCCTTACTCCAAACACAACCACATTCAGTGTTAGGGCTTCAATATATTAATTTTAGGGGAACACAGACATTCACTCCATAATAGATTGTATTTAAAGCCATGAGACTGGATGACACTACCTGGAAAGTGAATCAAGATAGAGGGGATCACCAGTATAGGCTTTACCCAGAGGCTGCTTAGAAATGCAGAATTCTAGGCTGGACACGGTGGCTCATGCCTATAATTCCAGCACTTTGGGAGGCAGAGGCGAGAGCATTGCCTGAGTCCAGGGGTTCAAGATCAGCTTGACGAGACCTTGTCTCTACAATAAATAAAAAAAATTAGCCAGGCATGATGGTGTGCGCCTGTAGTTCCAGCTACTAGGAAGGCTGAGGCAGAAGGATTGCCTGAGCCCACCTGATCGAGGCTACAGTGGCCATGAGCGTGCCACTGCACTCCAGCCTAGGTGACAGAGTGAGACCCCCTACTAAAAAAAAAAAAAATCCTTGATTCTAAAAGTTCATGTCTTCAGCCATCATGTAAGACTCACAATGGTACATGCTATCTGGAGGTAGACATTTAAAAGAGGTTCAATTATTCAGAGAGCCTTTGGCTTATGGTACTCCTTGTCAGCCACCAAGTTTCATCTGCCCCAGCATTTCCCCTACCTAGTTGGAGCAATTTGCATTCTCTGAGTTCTCATGCCAAGTACAAGCTGAAGTGTCCTAAAGTCCTTCAGTTGCCCAAGTAGCACTTATGTGTTTTCCCAGTTACAACTCCCAGTTTGGAGGTTACTTTCTCCAGCACTGTCTCCTATGACTACCTACCTAACTTATCGTTCTTCTTTCTCCAATTTCTTCTCAGCCTCTTGTCTGAAGGCTTGGGTTCTATTTATGTTTCAGAACTGAAACACAAACCAATTTATCTTACTTATGCACTAGTAATATATCTTCATTATCCATTAATTCTGAACAAGAATCCAAAGGTGGCTGGGCGCGGTGGCTCATGCCTATAATCCCAACACTTTGGAAGGCTGAGATGGGAGGCCAGATCGAGACCATCCTAGGCAATGCAGCAAGACCTCATATCTACTTTTAAAAAATAAAAAATAACCCAAAGGTATATAAAAACATCTTTAGCGTGCAACTGCTTAATCCGATTATGTTGCTGAGAAAAAAGGACAGGGAAATAAATACTTTCCTCCACAGCTTCTAAGATTGTACACACATAAAACCAACATGAATGGCTGAATAGAACAATATTAACATCAAATTAGAGGAAGTACACTGTGAGCAAGTGTTTATTCAGCCAATTCTTGAAGTGGTGAAAAAAGTATACTTTTCAGTTTTGTTTTATATGGCACTGTTTCTATTCGTCAGTGAGTTCCATTTTACCCAAAACGTTGACACTTCCACACATATTCACAAATCAAAATTAAAGACAACTGTATTAACATAACAGGCACTTACTTTTACAAAGGAAATTCTTTGGATCTGACACGTTTTGCAAGGTAGGTTCTTGGAACCATTCCAACTAATGTATCAACAGTCTTCTCCAAGATGGGCTAGAAAAGTGGTTTCATATCCAAATTGTAACTCTGAAAAACAATTGAGGGTAATAAAGAACTTGACGATCAGTCAGAAAAGCCAGAAACAATTTAATTGGTAAGAGTTCTACAGTAATCAAAGTTGGAAGTTTGATCTAGGCAAAAGAAATATAACTTTAAAGACTTGGAAACAATTCTACTATAAACCCTGATTTGTCTTGTGGGCAGCTTCAGGCAGGTGGGCTGAGAACACCAGGAGATGGCTTCCACCCGGTTTCTGGGTAACTTTTTTTTTTTTTTTTTGTAGAGACGGGTCTCTCTATGTTGCCCAGGCTTCTGACTTTTCTGACTTCTGGGTAACTTTTAAAGAGCTGCCCGACAGTTAGGTGCCTCAAGGGGCCTGAGGGTCAAACCAGTTCCAGGAAGGTGGATCTAGTCTTTTACAGTTTTGGAAAAAATAACTTATGAGGAAAGGGAAGTCATTCAGAATGGAGGACTTTCTCTTCTGCCCCAACCCACCCCATGATCCGCCGAACCAAAAGGGCCAGTTGTCAAGACCCCTCTAGAAAGGGATCCCCCCACGATCAGGGTGAATTCGCAGTTCCAAGCGTCTGCAGCAAATTTACCAAAGTTTTTGGTTCCACTGAAAGAATTAAGGATCAATACTGCCTGCCCCAAACTTGAAGATGACCTTGACTACAACTCGGGGACCGTGGAGACTGTAAAGACTCCACGATCTTGGACTCCCTTGTGTCTTAGACAAAAATGGTGTTGGGCTGACTCCCCTAGGGACCGGCTTCTCAGGGTCTCAGTGTGGGGGGCTTACCATGCCCTCACTGCCGACCGGCCCGAGTCCTGCAGGAGACGACCCGCGGCCCGGACGCCAGCGAGCGGAACACCACGGCCGCACCCTCATTGGTTCCTGGACGTCGGAAGTGCGTGCGTCCGGCGGAAGTGCTCCCCAGCGCGGTCCGCCTAGCCGGGGCCCTCAGGTAGGCGGGGCTGCTGGCTCCAAACTCTGGGACCGACCGGCGGGCGGGAGCCAGAGAGGGGACCCCCAGGTCCCTAAGGAGGTTGTCCCGATTCTGATCAGGGAGGGCCCTCGGGAGTTTCGGGGGCGGCGGACGCACGGCTACCTCTGGTGGCAACCGGGGCCTGGTCGAGCCTGGCCTCCGCGGGACCTGAGTGCGGGAGCTTCGTTTCCCTGTGAGGATGGAATTTGGCTTCGGCCGGAGCTGCTACTTGACCCACGGCAGACGGTAGTGAACCAGACGCCGCTCCCTTTCAGCCGGGAAAAGGTGTGCACTCTGCCTTTACCGTGTCCGTGCTTTTCTGATTTTGCCACCTTCCATCAAGACGTGTCAGGGGATGCGGGGTTTTCATCAATGACACTCGGCCTCACTAGCAATAACCTCAGAGAGGCTGCAGTCAGTGAGGCAATGCCCCGCCCTTGATGTCTTCCTAGGAAGAGATGGGTGTGTATCCATTGCTGGCTGCTCAAGTGGAAGTTATCTGGACTACTTTAGGGCAAGTTCTTATAGCACATACAACTACTCGTTAATGGTTTTCCTTTTTCCAGCCATCTCCACCCCTAGGTGGTTTGAACTTTGAGCTTCCGTAGTCCTGATGAACAGTTTCATTTTCATGAAATGAAGCTTATGACACTCGGAACTTCGAGAATTGGAGGTCTATGCAGTTTGAGACCGGCCAGCACTGTTTAAAATTCAGAGTACTGAGAGACAGGTGAGCATGCATGAGTACCTCTCCAGATTGCAATATCGGAGAGCCATTTGTGTAGTTTCCATAAAAGTGCACCACCTTTACTGAATACTAGGTGGTGCCAGCGAGTTAATCTTTCTGGGATAAATTTCAAATAATGTAGATCCAGGTTAATTTTAAAGTATCCCTTTGTCACTGAAATTTAAACAGAATAGCTTTATCTCCTTTAGCTATAATGAGCCTTTCTATATTTAATTAAGTTATCGAATGTCTATTCTGTATTAGATGCTGAGAAAGCCAAGAGAGGAATCAGACTCATTTTCCATTCTCCAGAATTTAGTCAAGAGAAGAAGATAGACAAACAATGAGTTATTATCAAATCAAATATACAGCCAGGCATAGTGGCTCACACCTGCAATCCCAGCACTTTGGGAGGCCAAGGCAGAAGGAGTGCTTGAGGCCAGGAGTTTGAGACCAGCTTGGGCAACATAGTGAGACCTTCATCTCAACAAAAAATCAAAAAATTAGCTGGGTGTGGTGGCACATGCCTGTAGTCCCAGCTACTTTGGAGACTGAGATGGGAGAATCACTTGAGCCCAGGACTTGAAGGAGAGCAAGACCCTGTCTCAAAGAAACAAAAAAAATCAAATATAATTCAAGGCAGAGATAAGTGCTAAATAGAGAATAAGATGTGGAATGCTAAGGAAGAAGCAATCAGTTCTCATTCTTCTACCAATTATTTCTTCAGTACTTTTTTGTGTGTCCAAGATTGTGCCAGATGTTGGCATATGAGGAAAAGGTAAAATGTCTACTCTCAAATAATCTTCAACCTAGTGATTGGGAGGAAATCAAGGAAGGCCTTATGGAGAAGGTGACACTTGAACTAGACTTTGAAGAATGAAGAACTGGGCTTAATAGGCAGAAGAAATGCAGGCTCAATAGAGAAGGATGAAAGCACATGGCGTTTTTAGGAACAACAAGTAATCCAATGTGGTTTGACTAGAAAATTAACCTGGAGAAGATATTTTCAGTTTTATCTTAGTTTTGCCTTGGCTTTTACTGGAAAAGTCCAGTTTTAAAACTGGACATTTAAGTGGACATTTCCAGGAGAAATCAACTAAACTATTGTACATGAAATGTACCTATAATAAGCTGTATTTCTGGCTATAATGTAACTTGTTTACATTTGCATATCATTAATGATCATAGATTAGCCAGGCGTGGTGGCTCATGCCTGTAATCCCAGCACTTTGGGAGGCAGAGGCGAGAGGATTGCTTGAGCTCAGGGGTTCACGACCAGCCTGATCAACATGGCAAGACCTCATCTCTACAATAAATATAAAAGTCAGACGGGCATGGTGGCACGTGCCTGTGGTTCCAGCTACTTGGAAGGCTGAGGCAGAAGGATCGCCTGAACCCAGCAAGTCAAGGCTGCAGTGGCCATGAGCATGCCACTGCACTCCAGTCTGGGTAACAGAGTAAGACTCCTACTCAAAAAAAAAAAAAGTATAGATTAAGCCAATATTAAAAGATAGGATAGTGGCCAGGCACAGTGCCTCAAGCCTGTAATCCCAGTACTTTGGGAGTCCTAGGTGAGAGGATTGCCTGAGCCCACCGGTTCAATAACAGTCTGGGCAACTTGGTGAGACCTCATCTCCACAATAAAATCAAAAAATTAACTGGGCGTGGTAGCACTCACCTGTAGTTCCAGCTACTTGGAAGGCTGAGATGGAAAGATTACCAGAGCCCAGCAGGTCGACGCTGGGGTGGTCGTGAGCGTGCCACTGCACTCCAGCCTGGGTGACAGAGTGAGACTCCAACTCAAAAATAATAATAATAAAAAGATAGGATAGTAAGAATACATTTTTAGTGATTATAGTCTGTTTTGAATATAGTGTAAGAATCCTCTCCATTGAAGTTCACGTGTCAAATCATCCGGTAATGATTTCATTGTGTGTAGGAAAATAAAACATGCTTTAATAAGTTACTCTAGGATTAAAGTTTTTTGTTTTGTTTTGTTTTGCTTTTTGAATTGGAGTCTCACTCCATTGCCCAGGCTGGAGTGCAGTGGCATACTCATAGCCACCCCTACGTCGACCTGCTAGGCTCCAGCAGTGCTTCCGTCTCAGCCTTCCAAGTAGCTGGAACTACAGGCATGCACTACCACACCTGGTTAATTTTCAATTTATCGTAGAGATGAGGTCTTGCCAAGTTGCCTGGGCTGGTCTTGAACTCATGGGCTCAGGCAATCCACTCGCCTCGGCCTCCCAAAGTGCTGGGATTATAGGCTGAGCCATCGAGCCCGGCCAGGATTAAAGTTTTGATGAGTAGTTATACCTAAATATTAAACAAAATGTGTTTCCTAAAAGGAATGTAAGTTTAATTTTTGCAAATGGAAAACTTATATGCCATAAATTTTCTTTTTCTTAGAGACAGGGTCTTGTTCTGTCACCCAGACTGAGTACAGTGGCACAATCATAGCTCACTACTGCTTCAAACTTCTGTGCTCAGGTGATTCTCCTATCTCAGCCTTCTGAGTTGCTGGGACTATAAGCGGGCAGCACCACGTCTGGTTAATTTTTTTTTTTAATTGAAGGTAGACACAGGAGCTCATACCTGTAATCCCAGCACTTTGGAAGGCAGAGGTGAGAGGATTGCCTGAATCCAGGGGTTCGAGACCAGCCTGGGCAACCTGGTAAGACCTTGTGTCTACAATAAATAAAAAAATTAGCCGGGCGTGGTGGTACATGCCTATAGTTCCAGCTACTTGGAAGACTGAGGCAGAAGGATTGCCTGAGCCCAGCAGGTTGAGGCTGCAGTAGCCATGAGTGTGCCACTGCACTCTAGCCTGGGCAACGGAGTGAGACTTTTACTCAAAAAAAATTTTTTTGTAGAGATGAGGGTCTCACTATATTGCCCAAACTGGTCTCAAACTCCTGACCCCAAGTGATCCTCCTGCCTTGGCCTTCCAAGTGCTAGGATCACAGGCATGAACCACAATACCTGGCCTAAATGCTGTAAATTTAATGGTAAGTGGATCCAATATCAACACACCAAAATCAGTAGCTTTTCTCTATTCTAACAACAATCAGAAATTGTAATAATAAAAACCTTCTCAATATTAACAAGAAATGTAAGATATATAAAAATAACCAATATTCAAGGCCTATGTGAATAAAACAGTACTTTTTACATTAAAGATCATAAAAGAAAGCCTAGGTAAATGGAGCGGTATATTCCTTGATAGAAAGATCCAGATTTTAAGATACAGATTTTCTGTACATTGGACTTTAATTTCAATGTAATCTCTGTTAAAGTTTCGGTAGGTTTTTTTTTTTTTTTTTTTTTTGTCAGAGTCTCACTCTGTTGCCCAGGCTGGAGTACAGTGGCACGCTCACAGCTGCCACAGCCTCCACCTGCTGGTCTCAAGTGATCCTTCTGCCTCAGCTTTCCAAGAAGCTGGAACTACAGGCGTGTGCCACCAAGCCTGCCTAATTTTTTTTTTTATTATAGAGATGAGGTCTCGCCAAGTTGCCCAGGCTGGTCTCGAACCCCTGGACTCAGGCAATCCTCTCACCTTGGCCTCCCAAAGTGCTAGGATTACAGATGTGAGCCACTGCGCCTGGCAAAGGTAATTATTTTTATAAATCTTGAGGCTTGCCTTCATAGAACACAAAATGAAGCAGATTTAAAGGAGAAAAGAGATTTGTTCATTAAAAAGCAATAATGTACCATAACACAATGAGTAAAATTTAAACTCAGGAGACAAGGTAATATTTGAAAAATAATGATAATGGCTTCATATTCATGTTATATAGATCAGTAAAAGAAAGATAATTCAGTAGAAAAATGGGCATAGGCTGGGTGCAGTGGTTCATGCCTATAATCCCAGCAATTTGGGAGGCTGAGGTAAGAGTATTGCCTGAGCCCACCGGTTCAAGATCAGCCTGGGCAACTTGGCGCGACCTCATCTCTACAATAAATAAAAAATTAGCTGGGTATGGTGGCACATGCCTGTAGTTCCAGCTACTTGGAAGGCTGAGGCAGAAGGATCACCTGAGCCCAGCAGGTCGAGGCTGCAGTGGCTGTGAGCGTGCCACTGCACTCTAGCCTGGGTGACAGAGTGAGACTCTGACTCAAAAAAAAAAGAAAAATGGGCATAATTCTAAAGAAGAAATTCTTATCAAAAGATGTTCATTGGGCTGGGTGCGGTGGCTCATGCCTTTAATCCCAGCACTTTGGGAGGCCAAGGTGAGAGGATTACCTGAGCCTACAAGTTCGAGACCAACCTGGGCAACTTGGTGAGACCTCATCTCTCTTATAAATAAAAAAATTAGCTGGGTGTGGTCACGCCGGTAGTCCCAGCTACTTGGAAGGCTAAGGTGGAAGGATTGCCTGAGCCCAGCAGGTTGGGGCTGTGGTGGCCATGGTCAAGCCACTGCACTCCAGCCTGGGCAACAGAGTGAGTCCAACTCAAAAACAAACAAACAAAAAAAGATGTTCTCACAAATCATTAGGTAAATGTGCATATGACCAACAAGATAATATTGGGAGTGTTACCCCTGGAATGTACTTATAAAAATGAGAAAAAATGCTATAATGAATCTTTTTATAAAGCAAAGTCACATTTGATTTGTTTCTTTATAAATTTGTATTTTCATCTATCAAATTTGTTAGTAAGATAGACCATAGTAAAGACTTCTAATTAATTTGTCAAGTAAATTAAGAAGACTCAAGCATTTTTGTGGGGTGTTATTACTATATGAGTTCAAACTTTTGTATCTAAATTGAAATTTTCTTTGCTAACTATCGTTCCCACATTCGTAGCTAAGAAAGCGTATAGCCTATTTTACATTGCACTGGTATGTTGAATCTCTTCAAGTAACCAAATAAAATATGTGGTATGTGGGTTTATTGTTCCACATAGAGATCAAAATGGCTTCCAGAGGAAAGACAGAGACAAGCAAATTAAAGCAGAATTTAGAAGAACAGTTGGATAGACTAATGCAGCAGTTACAAGATCTGGAGGAATGCAGGTAATAGGATAAGTATATGTTGTTTCGCTATAAAACGGCTTTTTTTCAGCAGCTAGATTACAGGCTCGTGTGTGATTTTGGTTTCCCTTGTAGTTTTTGTTACAGTGCTTTGTCTGTTGGAAAAGTAAACTCATTGCAGGCTTTGGCGTTATAAAGGCTGGGGTGTGAAAGTCTTAATTAACTACTAAGTGCACATGAACTTGGTCAAAATACTTAACCTTGAAGTGAAAATAGTATCTACCTTGTCTTTAGGAATTAAAACAGCCTTGCCTTGTATCAGGCTGAGAGGGTGCTACTTGAACTTCAGGTGTGTGGTTTCACCCTTACTTGCACAAAGGACCAAGAGTTTTCACTGCAGTTTTTTGTGTGTTTGTTTGCTTGTTTGAAGTTTTCAAACAAATGTTATTAGAGAAAGAAGGGAGAAAAGAGAGGGTGATTTGCCAGAGCTGGCATGGACGAAAGAAACTACCTTCATTGCAGTTTTAACAACCTTGCAAGATTATTGTGAATATTACAAGTGAAGGGGTCAACATAATGTTTGACCTAGAGCAGGTACTCAATGAGTGGTAGCTGTTGCTATTTGTAGTGTTTAGTAAATGGCTTGTTAGCAGTTGGGCATGGTGGCTCAAGCCTATAATCCTAGCACTTTGGGAGGCCGAGGCAAGAAGATTGTCCTTGCCTGTGGGTTTGAAACCAGCCTGGACAACATGGTGAGACCTCGTCTCTACAATAAACCAAAAAATTAGCTGGGCATGGTAGCGCACGCCTGTAGTTCCAGCTACTTGGAAGGCTGAGGCTGAAGGATCGCCTGAGCCCAGCAGGTTGAGGCTGCGGTGGCTGGGAGCGTGCCACCACATTCCTGCCTGGGCAACAGAGTGAGACTCCAATTTAAAAAAATAAAATAAAATAAAGGCTTGTTTGGTGAATAAAAATAACCTCCTTCTCAGATAACAAATACTGCATTGCTGTTTTATTACAAGGTACCCAACATTTTTCTACCATTGATGATGATGATGATAACAGCTGTTTATTAAGTACCTGCCAAACACTTTTCATATCTCACTCAGTGCTCATACTAACCCTGTTAGGTAGGCATTTTCACTATCTGAAGCTTTATAGATAAAGAAATTGAGACTTGGCTGTGTTCAGTGTCTTGTCCAAGGTTACACCATTGACTGCTTAAAAAGAAGTTATACAGTTCATTAAGTGTGTCTCATGTTTAAAATTTTTTTTCAGTTATCAAAATAATGCAGGACAATGCCCGTGTTTTTAGTGTGTGAACACATCCATCATTAGCATTTTGATATTTCCCACCAGCCTTTTCCTGGTGTCCAAGTACTAAGATTGCTTTTTTAATTTGAATATATTTTTCTATATTGTATGTTCACTGTACTCCAGAGAGGAACTTGATACAGATGAATATGAAGAAACCAAAAAGGAAACACTAGAGCAACTAAGTGAATTTAATGATTCACTGAAGAAAATTATGTCTGGAAACATGACTTTGGTAGATGAACTAAGTGGAATGCAGCTGGTAAGCATAATTTATTTATGTTGATGACAGAGTTTGGTTCTTTTTTCTTTATTCAGTATATGTCAAGCCAGTATGTTGCCATGTGATTGTAATCCCAGCCATTCTGGAGCCTGAGGCCAGAGGATCACTTTGAGCCCAGGAGTATAAAACCACATCTCTAAATAAAAAATAACAAATAAGTATATTTCTTTCTCTTTTATTGTGCCTAAGGTCTGTACAAAATAAGCATATTTTTGATAGAAAATGCACCCTTTTAGATGTAACTTTTTTTTTTTTCTTTGCTGACACTTGACACTTTGTCAGTGGGGAAACTGGCCTTGGTCTGGCAGATGTGAAGCTGGGAGGCAGGTCCAGCGCCCATCTCGGGGGATTTTCCTAGAAGTCAGGTGTTTCTCTATGCAAATTTAGAGGAAACACCATCATGGATGAAATCCCCACAGAGAATAGCGCTGCCACTGGTGGGAG
>CAUYQG010021428.1:0-10020 GCA_963574415.1 Tarsius wallacei
TACACAATGGAATACTACGCAGCCATAAAAAAGAATGAAATCATGAATTTCGCAGCAACCTGGATGGAACTAGAGTCTATAATACTGAGTGACCTCTCACAGAAACAAAAAACTGAGTATCACATGTTCTCACTCATATAGTGGACCTTGAACATCCATCGTATTACCATAAGAAAAAGACTGACAGTGGTGGGAAAGTATGGGGGGTGAGGGGAAAGGTGGTGGGATTAACGGTAGCAATATCTGTCTGGGGGTGGGAAAACACCCCTTATCAACAAGGGTGCCTGAACGAAGCATATTTGTATACCTAACCCTTAACTTTACCCCACAATATGAAATGAAAAAATATTGATATAAAAGAAAAAGATTCTACAGAAATTAAAATAATAATAAAGGAATATTATGAACTTTATGCCAACAATATTAATAATTTAGATGAAATGAATAATTTCTTTGAAAAATATAAACTTCCAGAAATGATATAAGATAAAAACAAATAAAAAAAAGTGAATAGCCTTATATTTATAAAAGAAATTGAATCTGTTACTTAAAATCTCCTTACATAAAACTTGTACATGAATGTTTATAGAAATTTTATTAATAATTCCTCAAAGATTTAAATAAACCAGATATCTATCAACATTAGAATAAACAGATTGTAATATTCTTACAATTGAATAATAATTAGAACTACAAAGGTAGATACAATACAGTAAGTACAATATAGATAATAAAGCATACTGAATGAAAAAGTATACAAAATATTAATTACTGTTTTAGTCTATGTATGTGAAATTCTATAATTGGTAAAATAGGTTAGATGATTGTTTGTCTCTGAGGATTGGTAGGATCAGAGAAGGACTGTGATAGGACCTGAGGAAGTTCCTGAGGTTGTAATAATGTTTAATAATGTGAAAGGAGTTTAGATTATACAGGTGTATGCATCTATCAAAATTCAGTAAATGAATACCTATTTTTGTACACCTTGTATATAAATTGTATCTAAAAAATCTCTTTAAATACTGCAGTTTCATTACTGATGTGCATGCTGAAATATTTAGGGGGAAGTGATGTCTGCAATTTACTTTGGACAATGGACAAGAGAGATGATATGTGAGTAGGTATGCAATAATATGATACAGTAAAATGTTAACAGTAGAACCTAGATGGTGTGTATATGGGAGTTCATTACACAATTTTTTAAACATGACTGTGTGTTTGAAAAAATTTCATAATGAAATTATAGAAAATATTCAAAAAATGCTATAGATGCACATTTCTAATACATCAAATATAGAAGCCATTATTCTTTGCAAAATATTCCATTGTCACCCACTACAGAGACCTGCCCTGAGAGAAGATTATGCACTCCTGCCCTGTTGTATTCAAGTGTGGATATTTGATTCTTAAATAAAAGTTTTGAGTGTCATTTCTGGGCAGAAAAGTTAAGAACCAGCTAGCATGTTACTTTTTTTTTTTTCCCCTTTTCCTATAAACCTTGGGATTTTCCAAATAGACTCTTCTCTGTGAGCCTGGGCATTCCTGTGAAGATGATAGGATCAGAGCTATAGCTAATACAAAATGCATGAGAGAAGACAAAAACATTTTTCTTAGAAGTTCCTGATGTCATTTTTTGCCACAGCATAATTTACCCCATTCTGGTGTTTTGAGGAGGAGGAAAGGGTAAGATATACACACCTTTTATGTATCTGTGTGTGTATTTGTGTAGTGCTATACACACACACACACACATATATATTATACATGACTACAATAATTATAATAATTCATATATTATATATGAATACAGTAAGACCTGTACAGTGTCTTACTGTACTTAATACTGTGAGCAATTGTAAACATAATGGTATTTGTGTATTGGAACATAGAAAAGGTATAATAAAAAGAGAGTATGAAATTAAAAATGGTACAACTGTATAAGACACTTATCATGAATAAAGCTGGAAGTTGCTCTGGGTGAGTTCGTTTATCAGTGGTGAGTGAATGTGAAGCCTAGACCATTATTGGACATCGCCATAGACTTTATAAACAGTGTACACTTATGCTACACTAAATACATAAAACCAACTTTCTTTCTTCAAATTTTCTTCCTTTGAAAAGCTGTAAAAATATATTTTCTCATTCAATAAATCTTTTTCGATTTTATTTCTTTACTTCTAAAATTTTTTTGCTAAAAACTAAGACATAAATGCACACATTAACCTAAGCCTACATAGGGTCAGCATCCTCTATGTCACTAGATGATAGGATTTTTTAGCTCCATTATAATCTTATGGTACCACCATCACATGTGCAGTCCATCATTGGAGAAAGTGTTGTCACATCAGCTAACAGATTTTAGGAAAATGTTTGAACGCTGGGTAACATTAGTTTAGTACCCCTTTCCCATCAGATAACATTAATAACATGAGCTAAAGTCTCAAATTTTAAATCCTCTGCTATTCCTGATTTAACTAGGATTAGTCAAGATATCTTCAGTAGAGCAATGCAGTTGAATAGGATAATATACCTTTTTTTGTCTCTTCTTGTCAGTTACAACACACAGCTGCTGATTTGTGGTAAACCTTCTTTCAAAAATTGTGTTTGGTTTCTTCGTGATTTACAAGAGCAACTGTATTAGAGAACTGGGACAGGAAGTGCTAAATTTCTTGGATGCAGAATCAAGTCAGAGATAAAATGGAAGCCAATCTCAATAAATAGTACAATGTATCATTAACAATGCATTACCTTATGCCAAAAAATCCTTCCCTAACTCAATATCACTTTTCTTTTGAAACTTTCATTTCTAGTCGTTATATTTTTTTGTAAATTCTGTATTCCCACCATAAATAGCATATATATTCAGATTCAACAATATTTGCATTTATCAGGTCTTTTAGTGCTACATGCTTGTCACTTTGAATATAATCATCTTCAGAAAAAAAATAGAAGAAAGAAAAAGAAAACTAAATTACATAACACCCAGTCCTAATTTCAGAAAACATTCAATAGATTAAAAATGTCAAACTAATAATACTGCATTGCTGAGATTTTTTTCAACAATGATAATGATCTTTTTCACCTTAACAACATAACAACTTTTATCTCAGGCACTGGGACTTGTGGTAAGATCAAAATACAAAACGACAGGATTGAGAAAAGGAAGATAAACTGGTCAGAGGGTAAATGAAGACCAGAAGCATAGAAACAATAGATATGCAGATATGGGTTGAGAGAAAGCCTTAAAAATGAACAAAAAACTAACCTAAGGTAAAGTGTAGGGACAAATTTCTCTCGATGATGAATTTCATACAATTTGGATAGTAATCATAATAGTGGCCATACATGTAACAATAATCTGGTTTTTTTAAAACCTTTCTCTAGATCCAATATTTAGAAGCTGCTCATTTGATGATATCAAGCAGACTCAACATGTTGGTTCAACTTCACAGAGAATAGCCTCATACTGAAAAAAGAAAGAGATCTTCCAGTAAATGATTGTGATAAGTAAGATTTAATACAAAGTGAAGCTGCTTGAGTTATTAAAATATGTAAAATATGATGATGGAATATATTGTAATTTTCTAGTTTCTTTTTGAGGATTTGCTACCTTTAAAAATTGTTTTGTTAAAACAGATATATAATTAGTCTTTAAAAATTGCTTAGATGTGACAATGAAGAACTTCTGCATCAACTTGCTCACAGAGCAAGACGAAGCCATGATAGTCTATTGATGTTAGTGCATTAAAAAATTACATTGTGCTTTTTACAAGTTTAGCCTTATTATTGCTTCAGTTGTTTAAAACAATTTATCCAGTTTTTCTCTGTTGGATCTTTGTCAAGTTTTTCTAGCTATTGTTCCTTCTTGGACACAGTTCCTTGTTCCAGATCTTAGTATTTCTGACTTTATTCTTTTCTATTTTTGCCTCTTTTACACCTTTTTAACATTTTCATGAGCTAGCACTAAAATAAAAACAAAACCTGTGGCTTCTTCTTTATAGACTTGTACATGTGTGTGCTTAGGTCTGAGTATATTTGTGCAGGGAGGAAATGTATTGAGAGTTACAAAAAAAGATTATGTTAATAAATGTCTTGCCAACTATGGAAGCATAAGAGAAAACAACTTTAATGTTCTCATTTCTTGATGAAGTGAAATGATCATCTCCAGTAAAAGGTGATCTCCTGACGATTTTGCGTCAATCGATATTGATATTAAAATAAAGTTTGGAGAATTGGATTATACTTTAGAAGCAGAAGAACAATTATGGTTGTGCAACAAAGATAAGACAAGACTCTAAGAAAATTTGCTGAAATAAACATGGCAAGTTCTGCCTCTAGTTTTGAAGTAGAGGTGAGAATAACATCACTGATATCAACAGTTAAAGAATGAGAAAAGGTGAGTGAACAGAAGTAGGAAGCATATAAAGTAAGAAGAGAGACTTGGAAAAGTATGTTCTAATATTTGTTTCTGTTTTTTTAAAAATGTGGGGAGAAAGTTCAAATAAATTAAATTAATTTAGTTTAGTTTAATTAAATTAAGAGTTTTCTCAGGGAAGGAAATGAAAAAGCTATTGGAAGAGGAAGGGATTGATCAAAGTTTAGTCATTCTGATTGGATTTGGAGATAAGAGAAGTAATTCAGTGAAGGGGTTAGAGGAAATAGTTGATTATTGCTCCACTTTGTGTAATCATGCAGTAGCCTGGCCTTAGGATGACCTTCTAAAATTTAGAGAAACTCAAGAGCAAAACTATACCAGGGGGAACTATAATAGTTTAGAGTGAAAATTAGACTTCCTAGTCTAAGATTCTGCAAGAGGGTCAATTCTAACAATTTTTGTTTGTAACAATCATTCATATAAGACCATAGATTTGGCCATAGAGCTGTCTGTATTCAAGGCCAACAAAGAGAAGCAAGCTGAAATAAAACAGTATGGGTGAGGTGGGTGATATTTCAAAAAAAGAGGATGTTGTTTTTTTTCTTCTTTTTTAAGCTAAGAAGGAAAACATCATTCTCAAAAGCCTTCAGAGAGAGGAAGTCATTTAAAGTAAATCCTGACAGTTCAGGCAGAAAGGTCTTGGAGAGATCACTGATATAAATGAATGGGCATTGGATTCCTGTGAAGAATTAGATACTCTTTTTAGACTCACCCAGGTCTGCATACCACTTTTAGCGACTTTGGTGACTGTGTGATCTAATAAAATGAACTTTTATCCCAAATGTTTTTTCTTTTTTGAGAAGGTAATACATTTTTTTAAGAGTCTTTGCTTATTTGCTATAAGTCATTAAAGAAGGAGAAAAGAAAGAATGAGTTTGGCCAGAAGTTGGAGATGATGGTGTCTTCATTTTCAGATAAAGAGGAAGAAAAGTAGACCTCAGGACTGAATACTGAACAGGCTAATTCAATGGAGCCCATACACATTAAAATAGTCCTTTACAAAGTGGGGACATCAGAGTCACATTCTCTTATTGCACATTTTATTTAGAGATTGTGAAAACTGTTTTTTTTTTTTTGAACTGCAGTAATGGCTAAATGAGGAAGACATTGTTTAATGAAACTTTCAAAATGGTCTAAGCTTCTCCTAGGGCTTTGCTTATACCTATGTTCAACAAAATCTTATGACTTAATAACTTATCTTGCCATGTTAATCTGAGCAGTAATTTTGGAGGCTACTAAATATTGCATTTTAAATTAAACTATAACATGACACTTTATTCTATATTGATTTTTCTCATTGTTTCAAAGCAACATATTTCTGTTTAGTCAAATTCTCATCCAGAAAGAAAAAAACTGTGTCAAGTCACTCTCTCTATATATAGATTGGTGTCAAATCAAAGAACCTACAGAAAAGAGATGTAAATTAAAACATAATAGAAGGGAACAAGATCACCTCCTCTATCCCTAGTGACAAGAAAATGGGGCAGAAAAAAAACCCAAACTCCAGAGTGATGAATTATTTCTATACAATAATGAAATAAAGAAATAAAGATTTTCAAATGTTACTTTTCCAATAATATTGATTTAAATGTCACTTTGTTCAAAGTATGTGTTACTATGGTTTGTGTGCTCAAAATCCCATAAGGTGAGACTGATGAAATTGTCTCATAATGCTCTGAGGCATAAGCAGAATCCCTCAAGCACATTTCTCCAGGTCTGGTATAAGCTTACATTCTCTGTTTTATTGTAGACCATTATAATCTGCAGTCCATATCAGGACTGTCATTTTCAAAAGGTTAAGATTTTTGTAAGAAATAGTTACACAGAATTTAAAACAGGTTATGGTAAATATTTGAGTATAGTCACTTATTGCTGTTTCTCCTTTTAAAGTTGGTTGTCTTTATTTTTAACACTTTGGGTCATCATTTTTATTTTTGAGGCATATATTAAATTTTAGAAGTTGATAAAATGTGTATATAGAACACGTACATGGTGTTAATAAATTCTTCAAATCTTCAAGTGACCTTATTAAGAATCCTCACTTTTAAAGGTATTTTTAAAAAATTATATAGCATTTAAGGTTTTTAAAGTAAAATCTGAGATGTGCCATGTATGGATTGGTTGAACTTTGATCACTCTTCCAGTTGCTTTTTAACTCTGTAGGTCATGTTAATAATTAAACAGGGTCACTATGTATATAGGAAGAGGGGTGGGTTAAGAGAGGAATAAGAGATGACAGAGAGAGATGAAGGGGTCAGTAGAGAGAAGGTGGAAAGTATATATAGTTAAAAGTATAAAGTAAACCAGAAAATGAGCAAGAAATTCAAAGTAAGGAATTTAAAATTTTATTTTGGCTCAGATTTTGGCTCAATATTATATTGACTAAAGACTATTTAATACAGATTTCTTACTCTCTTAAAAGACCCTGCCCTACAACCTGAGTCCATATCTTCTTCATAATGATGTGTCTTTTGAGATAGTAGAAACTCACACAGGAAGTAAGAATGCTATTTTAAGCTCATCTCTTCAATTTACTAATTCTGGGGTTAGAAAATCTTTGAGGTTATGCAGCAGATTTCAAAAAACAAAGTGTGGTGCATTTTTTTGAGATTAACTTCTAACCTAGACAGAATTATTTCCAGTCCTAAGAACAATTGTCAGAAGGTTAGGCTTTCTAATAAGTTGATGTTGACACAATAAATAAAAGTAGTCCCAAGATAAACATATCTATCTCTTTCAAAGTGTGTAAGACATACCCAAAGAATTCAGATGTGCTTTCATTTAAGGTAGCTAGTGAAACACTGAGATTTATTAGTTCACTTTTGCCAACATAGACTGATGATTGATAGATACATATTTTGTTTCCTTTAGGCAACCAGTTGGCAATGCCTTGGTGTAAAACGATGGCAGAGCAGTTTAAGAATAGTTTGTCTCTGTCTTTATTCTAAACAATGTAAGCGTGTTTGAAAAGGAGGCACCATTTGTTAAATGGTATTTACATTGATAAAAATGCCTTTCTTCAATTTTGGTATTACTTTCATTTCTAGTGATTTCAAAAGCACTGGGGTATAAAACCAATGCATTTGAAAAGTAAACATACTTTTTGATAGCTGAATTGTATTCCACAATGTTTATATACCATGTTTTCAATATGATCGGTTGTTGGACATTTATAACTAACTCAGGAACAAAAAACCAAATACCACATGTTCTCACTTACAACTGGAAGATAAAATAAGAATATGCAAAGAGATAGAGAATGGTATAATGGGCACTGGAGACTCAGAAGGGGGAAGGTCAAAAAAATCACCCGTCAGGTGCAATGTGCACAGATGAGGGTGGTGGGCACACTGAAACCCTAGAACAGAGCTATTTGTCCCCTCTCCCCAAGCTATTGAAGTAAAAAAATAAATAAATAAAATCCTAAAAAAAGTAAAGTAAATAACCATTCCACTCATTGTATAATTCTCCTACCATCTCCTGAAAATCTTAGACTCAATAAGTAATTATTGAACAAATAAATAAATCCTAAATTACATTACAGGGTGATTTTGAAATATTTTTTCTCTTGCAATCTCTTTTACACATCTTAGGTTTCTATTTTACAGATGAGACAAGTGATATCCTGATAATTTACAGGATTAGCTTAATTCTATATCATTTGGTTAATAACAGAACCAGAAACAAAATCAGTTCTGTTTTCTTCTCTTATGCTGTTTTTTTAACACGTGCATGTGGAAAATTAATTTTTTTCTGCTAGTTATTCTAGTTGGGTCTGTCCTGAGTATTATTAGCCCCTATTTTTTCTGAAGATGTTACACCATTTTTCCTATACCTTTTACTTAACAGTTCTTCCTTCCTATTTACATTCTCTTTGGGTGAACACTCTGGAAATCTCTAAACTTTGTCAACAAATATTACTGTGGGCTAGAAGATAACTCCACAATTACCCAGGCCATAGTGCAAGGGGGTAAGCATATTCACTTTATTTGCCTATTATAGGAAAGACATTCTAGGTTAAAGTCCATATACATCTTAACCTTTTAATGGTGCTGATGAGATGAACTTACATTTTTATGTCTGAGACAGTGCTAATAATCTACTCAAAAAGAGTCTCCCCTTTCTTTTGTTGAGGAATTCATTTGTTCGTGTACTCAACTGAGTTTTATGAGCACCAAGTATATTTTAAGGACTGTGAGAAGCGTTATGAGTATAAGGGTGAGCAAATATGCCACCACATAGATTGTGTGTTTAGGTGGGGAGGACAATTCTGCACACTTGGAGTAGTAATTGTGCCTCAAAGTCAATCACTCATTACCAGAATTACAGTGTCTCAGGCTTTGATCCTTGCCAGCATGTGTTTTCTTGAATGAAGCTTACATCTTTCTATAGGAAAGTAGAAGGGAAAAAAAATCAGTACTTTAGAGTCACTGCGAAAGGAGAAAGCTGGCAAAAATGAGATCCAACTCCCAGAACTACCGTGGAGCTGGGTACTTTTCATGATTGGAAAATGTCAGATTACACTCAATGACTGTCAGATCCCCAGTCGTTTGCAATGATATGTTGGGTCACAGTTGCAACTGTGGTAGGATGACTGGTCTGGTGTGCATGTGATGGACTACAGTTTTTCAATGACTTTTATGGGAAATTAGGAATTGACGTTTGGATACTATGACCTTTCTTACTTGCAAGTGGGATTCAAGAGGCTCCAACTTTAAGGAAAGAAGTGCTAAACGTGGCATGCCAGCTGTCCTTGATTCATCATATACCTTAGAAAGACTGTGCCCGAGGACTCCCATGATACTCACAGCTGTCTCCCTTAGCAGACATGTGCCACTTCAGCTCTCCCGTGGTGGTCATGCACCATGAAAATCTAACACTGCTGTTGCCGTTGTGTGTGAATTCTGAATGAAAAATGAAATGTTCTAACTTGGTAAACCACAAACCCAGCTATATTAAAATGCCAAAAAGCTACTTCTTATGGGCAATTACTAGGGCACTGCTGATCCTATTGCTTTAACCAGTGAGACTAGATTGCTAAAGCCATGTGCCTTCTGACCTGACCTGACTATTGCCCTGCTTCGATCCTTCATGTCAAAGTAGGGTATCTCAAGACATCCAGGGCAGCCCTGTTTGATTAAGTTAAAGTTGAACTTTACTCCTTCCTCACGTACCTTACCAGTAATGTTTACATGTTTTAATAATGACTTTCATGGGTGTCCTGAACTTTGTAAAGATAACAGGTCAGAATTTAAGGTGTGTGTATATCTTCAACAAAAAAGAAATCCCATCACTACTTTATGAGGTCAAGAGTAAAGTTACCTTCACTCTAATGCAGAAATCATGATACTACAAGAAAGGGATCGGCAGTAGCAGGACACTGTCAGGGGTTGGGGGGAGGAGACACATAACATCAATATGGGTGCCTGATCCTAATCCAGTTGAAGTGAGATCCAATGGAAAGCCCAAAACTTCACCTGCACCTAAACTACATATGTATGCAATCCTAACCTGTACCTCTCTGAACTCATTTTCTCATTCAAAAATGGGCTAAAGAGCTATAAGCAAAAACTGAAAGAGACACT
>CAUYQG010021430.1:0-11266 GCA_963574415.1 Tarsius wallacei
ATTGCCTGAGCCTAGCAGTTTGAGGCTGCAATGGCCCGGAGCATGCCACTGCACTCCAGCCTGGGTGACAGAGTAAGACTCCAATTAAAAAAAAAAAAAAAAAAAAAATCCAGATCTCCTGACTTGAAGTTTACTGCTTTAGATATGTCCATGGGTGTAGGATTTTGTTGGACTATTTAAGAAAGCCCTCAGGACCCACACTCTCACCATGATATCTATGATTTCTAGCAACCATACCTTGGAGTGTGTGTGTGTGTGTGTGTGTGTGTGTGTGTGTGTGTGTGTGTGTGTATTTTAAGACAGAGCCTAGCTCTTATGTCCAGGCTAGGGCACAAGAGCCTGTAGCCTCAAACTCCTGGGCTCAAGTGATCCTCTAACCTCAGTCTCCCAAGTAGCTGGGGCTACAAGTATATGCCATGAAGCCCAGCTTTTGAAATTTTTGCATAGGAAGCAGCTGGAAGGCCTATGAAAATTGGCTCAGATGGCAGTTCTCATGAGTGTTCCTTGATTCTACAAGTCCCATCCTCATGGCCCTGACCCTAGAGGGCAAGAAAGGCAGGTCAGCAGTTAGGTCCCATGTGATGAGCACCACAATTGGGGATGTATGTGGCTCAGAAGTGGCACAGGGTGGTCAGTTCAACTTCAGCAGGAGAGAAGGGCTAAGAAGGCTTCATAGAATATCATGCACTTGAGCTTGGTGTTTTTACTAGTTATCTATTGCTGCATAATAAATTATCCCCAAGTTTTAACAACTTAGAACAACAAACCTTATCTCACATTTTCTTTTCTTTTTTTTTTTTTTGAGTTGAAGTCTCACTCTCACTCTGTCACCCAGGCTAGAAGGCAGTGGCATGCTCCTGGCCACTGCAGCCTCGACCTGCTGGGTTCAGGTGATCCTTCCACCTCAGGCTTCCAAGTAGCTGGAACTACAGGTACATGCCACCACACCTGGCTAATTTTTTGATTTATTGTAGAGATGAGGTCTTGCCATGTGCCCAGGCTGGTGTCGAACTCCTAGCTCAGGCAATCCTTTCATCTCAGCCTCTAAAAGTGCTGGGATTACAGGCTTGAGCCACCGCACCCAGCCAACATTAGTAGTTTTTAAAAGTTTCTCAAATGATTCCAATATGCAGCCAAGTTGGAGAACAGTGCCATAGGTAATAAACATGAAATAGCCAAAAAGCTTGAAGCAGGAGTCACGTAGTCAGATTTCCAGTCTTCTTGATGAAAAAGAACAGCTGTGCCGTCCTTGTCTGCTCATCTAGAAAGTTCAATCTTAGATCTGGAAAGGGCCTACCATCTGTGTTCACCCCCTCACTTAGGTATTCTATGTTTCATTATCTCTACTACTAAAAATAAGTATAAATATCTAAACTGTAGTAGCCCCTAAAAGTTCTCAGCATCCTAAATTGCCTATTAGTTGCAAACTTCCAAACCTAATGCAGATGTCAGCATTCTTGTGTTATTACAAGCACTCTTGAGGCTTTTTCCACTTGCAACTGTTGCATATATGTACTTCTTTATTTCTTATGGTTCACACATCCAACAGTCTGCGACAGTAGAGCATAAGGAAAGGTTAGGGACATGGGCTTCAGAGTCAGATGTATTCTGATTAACTAGTTGGGTGACTTAACTTCTCATGACCTCAGTTTAACGCATCTGAAAAATGGTGGCAATACCTGCCTCAGAGGATCCTTGAGGATATTAAATGAGGTAATACATGCAAAGACCTTCTCTGCCAGGTGCCCACCGTGCAGTCAGTGTTCAGTAAATGTTAGTTACTCAGCATTCCAAATGGCAGTTCAATATTCTGTTACATCGACTTCCTCCCCACCAAGTCGGCTTAGCAGTTCTTCCCATTACCAGGCTATTTGAGCCCTTTCTAGTTTTTGCTATAATAGTATATATTTCTTTATATAAATTGATGGGGTTTTTTTTCATAATCTCACTAATTTTTAAAATATGGAAGCTGAAGATTAGAGAAGTGAATTAACTTGTCAAACAAAGGTCATACTGCTTTTAGTGGCAGAGCCAGGCCTGGGGCCAGGGCCCAGTGTCCTTAGTCTTAGTCCCCTGTTCCCGCCTTGCCACCCAGCCCACACACGCGCTAGAGACATGAAGACAGGCCCTTCCTGCCTTCTCTTTGTTGGGCTGAGAGTGATTCAGATCTCCTACTGTGTCCTCTGACATCTCTCCCACCTTTTCATCACCCTGGAGGTCCCTCATCAATTCAGTATAATTGGAGCCGCATCCTGGCTGGTCCCCTGGGGAGTGGGAGCAGACAATGACTAATGCTTTGGAGACCCGGATTCATCTGTCAGCGCCTCTGGATCTCTGTTGGTTGATGTTGTGCTATCAGATGGGGACAGGATCCCTCTCTCCTACCTGGAGCACTGTCTGATTTCATTGAATCCACCCTTCTATAACAGTTCAGCTTTAAGGCACCCTAGAAATCATTCTCTGATCCAGCCGCTGTTGTTTATTTATTTATTTATTTTTGAGTTGGAGTCTCACTGTGTCGCCCAGACTGGAGTGCAGTGGCACACTCACGGCCACCACAGCCTCGACCTGCTGGGCTCGGGTGATCTTTCTGCCTCTGCCTTCCAAGCAGCCAGAACCACAGGTGTGTAGGCATGTGCTGCCACGCCCGGCTAATTTTTTTTTATTGTAGAGACGAGGTCTCGCCAAGTTGCCCAGGCTGGTCTCGAACCTGTGGGCTCAAGCAATCCTCTCACTTCAGCCTCCCAAAGTGCTGCATCCCCTGTTATTTAAACAATGAGGAAACTGAGGCTCACTTTGATCCTCAGTTGATTCGCAAGTTGACCATTGGCAACTATGGGACTGAGACCTGGACCTCCTGACTCCCAGTGTGGCGTTGAGGAGAGGGCGTGGAGCCAGGCAGGTGAACCTGGGCAAGTGAGTTAAAGGATGCTCAATTTCCTGTTGTGTAAAATGGCCATACCCAGCTCAGGGAGAGAAGAAGGATCAAATGAGGTAATTATTGTAGAGTATGGAATACTGTGCTCAGTAAATGGTGGTTATTATTCATTAAAGCACAGTCGTAAAGAGCTGGGCTTTGGAGACAGAAAAGCTATTCAGGTCCTGGATACCCACGCTCTAGCTGTGTGATCTGGGACAACTTATTTAACAAGAGCCAATACTTATTGAATTTGACTTGCTCCCAGCATTAAGCTAAGTGCCTTAGAGACATTATTTCATGTAACTTTCCTAACAATTTTATGAGCTAGGTACTACCAGTATCCTGATTTTATGAATGAAGATACTGAGGCATGGGTCAAGTTAGTAATCTTACTTCAGCATCCTATTATTATTATTATTATTATTCTCTTAGCTTGCATTCTTTTCTGCCAAACATGCCCATTTTGCTCTCTCTCAATGCTTAAAGATTCTCTCCTGTTTTCAAGTTTTGGAATAGGCCATCGTCTCTCAAATACCCTCTTCATCAAGTCTGTTCCTCTCTTCTGTTTTAGTGTTACTGCAGACTCTCCTCTAAGAAACCTGCCCTGCAAGCTTGTACAGGCTCCTCCAGCATCCTCTCCGTCCTGTCTGCTGGGGACACCTGGTTTGTTAGTTTTACTTTTCTTTTGTCTCTCCTATTAGGTCTTTGTGTACCCTGGTTCCTCAGCACATCTCTGGGGTCTTTTGCCTCAGCCTTCCAAGTAGCCGGAACTGTAGGTGTGCACTACCATACTGGCTAATTTTTGGCTGGTCTCGAACCCACGGGCTCAGGCAATCCTCTCTCCTCAGCCTCCCAAAGTGCTGGAATTACAGGCTGAGCCATCGAGCCTGGCCGAGAGTTTTTTTTTTTTTTTTTTTTTACATAGAGGATCTCTTTCCTGAGTGGAAAGTCTGACTGTGGGCTCTGGGTAAGTATCAATAAGTAGGCTTGCCTGTAAGTAGTCTTGGGATCCCTGTAAGTGTGAAAATAAGGAGTGGAACAATGTGTTAGGGTTCTGTCTGTTGTAACGGATAGAAAACAGACTTGACCCAGTTTAAGCAAAAAGGGAATTTATTGGCTCAGGAAGTTTGAAGTCGGGTTGTTGAGTGTCCACTGTGGCAAGATAGCCACCATCTAGCAGCTCTATACTCCCATCATCCTGCAGTCCACAATCCCAGAGGAAGACCCTAGAGATGTCCTTTCCCAGAGACCATATTATTAGACCCCATAGAGGGAAGCCATGCTTTGGTTTGAGTGTCTCCCCCAAAAGTTTCTGTGTTGGTCCCAATGGCATCAGTGTTGAGTGGTGGGACCTTTAGGAGGTGATTGGGTCATGAGAGCTCTGCTCTCATGAATGGATTAATAGGTTATTGAGGGAGCAGGGTAGCTATCATGAGAGTGGGTCTGCTATAAAAACCAATTTGGTCATCTCTAGTGAGCCCTCTCACCATGTGAGGCCCTCTGCCACCTCAGGACTCTGCAGAGAGTCCCCATCAACAAGAAAACCCTCACCAGATGCCTTCCCTAAACCTTGGACTTCCCAGCTTCCAGAACGATAAGAAATGCATTTATTTCCCCCTATAAATTAGCCAGTCTCAAATATTCAGCTATAGCAACAGAAAATGAACTAAGACAGGCCCAATCTGCTTGGATCTTGTACCCACTTCTTGGACAGTCATTGTGGACAGGAGATTGGTATGGAAATGCCTATGGCATGCCCACCTCTTACAGCCAGGGTATGAATGGTGTGATGACTGTTTACCAGAACCATATGGAATGGCAGAAGGGCAGGCAGTACCCCAAAAGGCAGAATTTCAGACAGACTATCCATATCCTCATAAGGACTCTCAGGTATTTTATTCCTGGATGGAGTGTTCTTTTTATTTCCCCTCTGAGACCTCTGTTTTTTTATCTAAAAATTTTCACTTTGTTTAAAAAACACTTCCAATACCTTTAGCAGATTTTGAAGAAGCCATTCAATCATGAATGCATTGACATAACACTATAGGAGGATATTTACCCTAAAAACCAAATCATTACATTGGTAACTTTTTTTTTCAATGTGATGTTAGCTTCATAAAATGATTTGGGGAGAACATTGATAACTTTTAAAAAATTATCAAGTGGTTATACAAATCATACATCCTTACTTCCACCCTGCGCACCACCCAATGCTGGCTCTCACCTCTGGAAATCAGGAATGATCCACAGAGGAGAGTGCATAAGAGCCATGGCAAAAATCAAGAATGAAGTCAAAATGATGGAATGAAAGTCAGGGGTTAGAATGAGCATCAGGGAAAATAAGCACTGGGCATGAATTTCATAAATTACCTGGTAATTTCTTTTAACAGTGATTTTATGTTTTGACTCATTTCTATCGAAATGTCTCCCATGTCAAAATATTCCTGCATCAAATTGGCTTTGCCATACTACCTTCTTTGAGGCACAGTTGGACTGAGACTCTGATGGCTGACTCCTAGGCCACCACTCTTATTGGATAACGCAGTCTCTGGCCCAGGCAGTCTCTGGCCCAGGCAGGACAGATTTCAAGCCCAGACTCTGCCCTTACTTGTCTCCCAGAGTCCCTGCCTGAGCAGTAGGACGGAGGCAATGCTCTACCCATCCTCTCACTCCTCACACCCCCTTCCTCTCCCTCCCGGATTGCAGATATGGAGGGTGATGGAGGAACTGGCAAGGGAGAGCCTCTGTCCCCAGTCCCCAACCCTAGGCCCTGTCACACAATCTCTCTAGCCTTTTTGTCTTTGATAAATAAAGCTGAGGCCCAGGGGACATCTTCACCTTCCTGTCTACCAAATTTAAACCTCAGGAGCTGCAGAGCCTGTAAAACTTCCTCTAAGCTGTTTGGGGTTGCTGAGAAAAGAAACAGGATATAGCCCCTGGATCCCCGGACCCTTGGTGTAAACAGAGCCTCCCTGGGGAGCTGTCTCTTCCGTTTGAGGGTCTCAGCCTTGAGTCACTGTTTTTATTTGTTTTTGTCTTTATTTATCCTGGGTTTTCCTCGCTTTTTTGTTTACACCCCCACCCTTACCCCCTCACTCTGAGGGACAGGCCGTCTTAGTCTGGGCTGCCATGACATAATATCGTAGAGTGGGTGGCTTAAACAACAGAATTTTATTTCTCCCAGTTCTGGAGACTGGGAAGTCCAAGATCAAGGTGCTGGTCAATTAGGTTCTTGGTGACTGCCCTCTTCCCGGCTTGTAGACGGCAACCTTCTTCCTATGTCCTTACACAGTAGAGAGAGGGAGAGCTCTGGGCTCTGGTCTTTCCTCTTCTCCTTATGAGGACACTAATTCCATCATGGGACCCAACCCCATGACCTCATCTAAACCTAATTACCTCCCAAAGGTCCCATCACATTGGAGGTCAGGGCTTCAATACATGAAATTTAGGGGACACAAACATTTAGTCATAACAGATGCTTACTATGGAAATTTTTGAAAAATGCAAAAATGTAAAACAGAAGTAAAGCTCTCCCATCATCCAAAAAAAGCACAAACTATCTTGCAATCTTACCATCTAAAGAAACTTCTAGCATACTTCAAGTGTATCATATATGAGGCCAGGCATAGTGACTCACGTGTAATCTCAGCATTTTGGGAGGCCGATGTAGGAGGATTGCTTGAACTCAGGAGTTTGAGAACAGCCTGGACACCATAGCAAGACCTTGTCTCTACAAAAAATAAAACAAATTAGCCAGGTGTGGTGGTATGTACCTGTAGTCCTAGCTACTTGAGAGGCTGAGGTGGGAGGTTTGCTTGAGTTCAGGAGGTTAAGGCTGTGGTGAGCTGTGATCATGCCATTGCATTCTAGTCTGGAAGGCAGAGTGAGATCCTGACTCAAAAAAAAATTACATACATATATATATGTATGTAAACCAATATTATGCCTGGAGAGGAAAAGGGCTTAGCCATACTCGCAGGCTGCTCTACATGCCAGTTTACTAATTTACAATGAAAAAGGTAAGTGGAGGCAACAGGACCTTGGCCCCCTGGCCAGAGCTTCCTCTCCCTGTAGGCCCTCTGCAGGCAGAACCACATTTTTGTTTTGTTTTGTTTTGTTTTCCGTTGGAGTCTCATTCTGTCGCCCAGGCTGGAGTGCAGTGGCATACTCATGGCCACCAGTACTTTGACCCGCTGGGCTCCAGTGATCTTTCCGCCTCAGCCTTCCGAGTAGCTGGAACCACAGGCATGCGCCCCACACCCGGTTAATTTTTTGATTTATTGTAGAGACAAGGTCTCACCAAGTTGCCCAGGCTGGTCTCGAATCGCTGGGCTCAGGCAGTACACTTGCCTTGGCCTCCCAAAGTGCTGTGATCATGCCACTGCAGCCCAGACTAGGCAGTCCAGGCTGAGGTGAGAGGATTGCCTGAGCCCGCGTGTTCAAGACCAGCCTGGGCAACTTGGCAAGACCTCGTCTCTACAATAAATCAAAAAATTAACTGGACATGGTGATGTATGCCTGTAGTTCCAGCTACTTGGAAGGTTGAGGTAGAAGGATTGCCTGAGCCCAGCAGGTCAAGGCTGTGGTGGCGGGCAGTGTGCCACTGCCCTCTAGCCAGGGTGACAGAGTGAGAAACCAATGCAAAAAAAAAAAAAAAAAATTAGGTGGCCATAACAAGACCTCATCTAACTAGCCTGCAAGGTGGTGTGTGCCTGTAGTCCCAGCTACTGGGGAGGCTGAGGCAGAAGGATCACATGAGTCCAGGAGGCTGAGGCTTTATTGAGCCATGATTGCACCACTACACTCCATCCTGGATGACAAAGTGAGACCTCAACTCAAAAAAACAAAAAAAAATTATCTGAGTATGGTGGTGCATGTCTGTGGTCCCAGCTACTCAGGAGGCTGAAGCAGAAGGATCACTTGAGCCCAGCAGTTCAAGGCTGCAGTGAGCTACTATTGCACCATTGCACTCCAGCCTGGGCCACAGAGTGAGACACTCCTATCTCTAAAAAAAAAAAAAAAAAAAAAAAATCAGGCCAAGCCCTGCTGTGCACGTCTTCATAGTAGGACTTAACCATTGCCACCAGGGACAAGCATAGGGGCTCTTGGGCGGGGCACCCCTCTCTTAGCACTGTTTGAATGGGGATAGGCTTTATCTGCCTCTGTACCTCTATTTCTGGGTTTCCTAGGTAAACTAACCCCTGTCACATTGATGCATTGTTCCTTAAGGTGTGTGAATATATTCTTGTTAGTTATAGACAAATCTTTCTGGCCTGGGAGCTGATCTGTCTCAGGCCACTTCTGGGTCAGTGGACCTCTGCAGGGCTCTTATCATTTCGAGTGTATAGTTAAATGTATATTTTCTGGAGAGACAACCTATAGAGTTTACCAGATTTCAGAAAAGAGTTTCAATGTGAGAGTGAACACTTCATGGCCCACATGTTCCAGGCTTGTACTACGGAGGGCTTGACATACATCACCTCATTTAATCCCCACTGAAGTCAAGAATCTTGCCCCAAGTTAGCTTGGCAAGTTAAAGAGCTACTGCTTTTAAAGTGACTTTGAAGATCTCTCTTCTCGGCATAGTCAATGTTTGTACTAAGGGAAGTCTTATTTCCCTTTCATCTTCCTAGATGAAGAAAAAAATTATTGGTGACAAGCACACAGCCCACGCCAAACAGAGCTGTGGAACGGCTTTGTTGTTCCTTCCCAGGGGCTGAGCTCGCTGTCTGTGCCAGCATCTCTGGTTACCTGTTTTCCTGCTCACGGGTCTGCGTGCGTGCTCAGACTAACTTGTGAACTGGCACCTCATATCTGCATCTCATTGATTTTGGCAGCTTGGATGCCATCTTCTCCTACAAATGTCCTTTCTCCCAAAAAAGCAGTCCTGCTGCCTCTTACTATCCCCCTTCTCTTTTTTTTTTTTTTTTGAGTTGGGGTCTCACTCTGTCCCCCAGGCTGCTGGAATGCAGTGGCAGTGGCAGGATCACGGCTCACCACAGCCTCTACGTCCTGAGCTCAGGCAGTCCTCTGTTTCAGCCTCCCGAGCAGCTGGGACCATAGGCACCTGCCACCATGCCCGGCTAAATTTTTGATTTTTTGTAGAGATGAGGTCTCACTGTTTCCCAAACTGGTCTCAAACTCCTGGGCTCAAGCAGTCCTCTTGTCTCAGCCTCCCAAAGTGCTGGGATTATAGGCGTGAGGCACCATGCCCAGCCTAGTCACCCTTTTACTGCATCAGAGCCTAGAACTTGCAGGTTTTCTACAGGATCATTGGGTTGCGTTTTATCACAAGTGACATGCATTTCTGTCAGCTTTCCAACAGAAAATCAGGCAAGAGGTTATTCAACATTCATTTATTATTTATTCATTAATTTTCCAGGCACTAGGGATACCAATAAAAATATTTACTCTCATGGAGTCTGGATTCTAGGAGAAGAAAACAGACAATAAACAAGTAAAATCCAGTAGGTCAGATGCTTTGAAGATAAATAAAGTAGGGTGGGACATAAGGAGTGCCAGGGATAGGGCAGTTCATGGTTAAACAGGGCAGTCAGGGAAGCCTTACTGAGGAGTGGCAGTGGAGCAAAGACTTCCATGGTATAGTGAGGAAACCTGGGTTTTAGAGTCAGGCGGGTCCAGGTTCAAATCTTGTCTCTGAACTTTTAACTGTGTGACCTTGGGCCACACAACCTTGACCCTTAACCTGAGCTTTAGCACCCCCATTTACAGAATATAGATAAAAGGTATTGTCAGGCTAGAATAAATTACATATATATATATAATATACACAATGTACAAAGTGTCTGGCACCAAATGTATAAATGGAAACCATTGTCCTAGCTTTTGCTAGATGATCCTGAGAATCCATGCAGTCCAGGAGTCCCTTCTTTTTGGAGGGTCTTACTTGGATCCAGAGGCCCAAAGGGAGAGGCTGGAGCCCTCCTTCCCTTCCTGAGTCCAGCCCCAAGATGAAGTCAACTGCTCTAGTGATGATTTAGATGAAATTCACTCTGCAGCACTGTACACACTCCTCTGAAAACAGAGGGTTTTCGTTTTTAAGGAAACCTCCTAATATCACTCTCTTCTCTCTGCCTGATAAAGGTGTGGTCTGAAATCCAGTTCACTGCAAAAATCCTGGCTTGATTCAACCCTCTTGATCTATTTTCATCTCTCTACCGCTTGCTTAAAATAAGGAGCTCATTGCTATTCTGCCCACGGCTGCGTCGAAATCATAACTGAGAGTTGAATACATTTTTCTCTCGTCTGCTAAATACCATTTTTATCTGTGCTCAGCCCACACGTCCTCAGACGACAGTGTTTGCTTTAGCAGTCCCTGCCTGGACCTGAAGGGATAGTCAGGTGATAGAGGACCCCTTCCTAGCTCCACGTGAGTGAGTCTTCCTCCCGATGACCTATTTGTCTTCCACTGAACATGCCCCTACCCAAGAGCTAGCCGAAGCCACCCTCCAGGCTGTCACCACAACCTCTCCTTTCGTTTTTACTACCTTTTATTGTTGATGAGGGCAGGGAGGATTTGTGAGCATCTGAGTCCCCAGTGTCTTCTGGCAAGGGCTTGAGCCTAAGCACCCTCTGGACTGAAGTCTCTCCCCTTCTTTGACTCTTGTTCTAAGAAGTGGGAAATTAGCAAAACAGGGAATTCAAGGAACTCCAAAAGCTGTTTCATAAACATGAATTAAAAGAAGTCGACTCCTGAAAGAAATGATGTCATGCTCAAAAAGCAGCCTGGAGCTCGTGTTTTTCATCTCTAACCTTCTCCCGTCCAAGCTGCGATTCCTCCCACATGCCTTCCTCCCCTTCTCCACCCATGAGAAGGGTCAGCACTATTATCATCATTTTACAGACAATCAAATGAGCCCCGCTGGAGAGGGAGTCCAGACTGGGATGTGAGGCTCCCCTGAGGGCAGGGGAGCCTGAGGTGGCCCTCAACTGCTTCATTATTTTTATCATTATGAATTTCTCCTTTTCAGTTAGCCCCAGTGCATGTGTGATAACAAATCCTTGCCACTCATTGCAGACATCAGGTATAAGGAAGGACCCTAGGGAAAAAGAATAAACGCCCTATTCTGCTGTCAGGAAAACAGAAAGGGTAGAATTCTCAGCCGGGCTCGGTGGCTCAGCCTGTAATCCCGCGCCTTGGGAGGCTGAGATGAATGGATTGCCTGAGCCCGCGGGTTCGAGACCCGCCTGGGCAGGCGAAACCTCATCTCTACAATAAATCAAAAAAATTAGCCGGGCGTGGTAGCGCACGCCTGTAGTTCCAGCTACTCAGAAGGCTGAGGTGGAAGGATCGCCGGAGCCCAGCAGGTCGAGGCTGCGGTGGCC
>CAUYQG010021432.1:0-15612 GCA_963574415.1 Tarsius wallacei
GTCTTTCCAGTTCCCTTAGGTGATTTGTTAAGCTCTTAAATTTTGATCTTTCTTTTTTACTTTTTTTATTATGAAGTTGTGGGGTACAATTATTTCATAAGGTCTTAAGCACGGTGTGTTTAATGCTAGACATTTCTATCAGACATTTTATTAATAATATTAATGTTTAAAACATCCACCACTAATGTATGTTTGCATTTTGCTATGAGCCAAGATTTATATTGACATGTAAACAGATACATTTTTAGATAATTTAGTAATGTCTTATTTACTGTCATCCTACTTATTTAACAATTTCCTATCCTTTTAGATGTCCTGTTCTTAGAACTTAAAGATATTTCCAGATATTTTAAGTATTCGAGTTTTGCAGTCTGTAAAATGACATAGCATCTCAGTATTTCAAATAATCACATATCTCCACTATATTTGAGAGTAGTGAACTCAATTGATCTTTTTTTTAATATATGAGAGAGGCAGGATCTAGAAAAATGTGTAATCAAACCTTATGCAAATATGGAAATGTTCCATATATTATGTCCAGTACAGTAGCCACTAGCCACAAATCGCTATCGAGCACTTGAATTGTGCCTAGTGTGTTGAGAAATTAAAATTTTAATTTAATTACTTTAAATTTAAATGGCCACATGTAGCAAGTTGCCACATTGCACAGCATAGCTTCCATAAAATGTCTGATAGAAATGTCTAGCATTAAACACACCGTGCTTAAGACCTTATGAAATAATTGTACCCCACAACTTCATAATAAAAAAAGTAAAAAAGAAAGAAAAGATATATAGTAAAATTTCTATTTTACAAACTTTTACTGATTTATTTTATATCCTAAGATATTTTATATTCTGGAAAATTATGTATATACCAATGAAAAGAACATGCAATCTGTAGCAGTTGGTAAAATGTGCTGTAAAATGTCAGTTGATCCTACTAAATACAGCATGTAGTTTAAAAAAATAATAAAAAGATCTTATGAAGCTACCTCAATGTTTTAATTTGGAACTCTGAAGCACTTTTCTTCTTTATTCAGAGTGTACATTCAGCTTTTCACTGTCTGCACTTCATTATCCCCTATGTATCAGTTATTTGTAAATATGCACATCTTCTCCAAGAAATTATAAACTACTCAAGCACAGGAATCACATATTTCTGAATTCTGTATGCCCCAATGACCTTAAAGCAATACATTGCACATTATAAGTGCTCACTGTTTGCAAATAATGATAGCTTTTCTGATTTCAGTTTTGAAAACATATTCTAATGTTGTACTCCCCTTTATACTGCTCTGTGACCTGGTGCAGTTTAACGTCTCCAGAGTTTAAGCTTTGTTCTCTGTGTTGCACTATAAGCCTCACAGTGAGTGCATTTTATTGCTCTGGGGACAATTTAAATCATAACTCTAGAAGGAAAATTTCAAAATGTATATCCTTGCTGCCACGATATATTTCGAAAGAGCTACAGTGGACATTTTTTTTCAGTGCTGCATCAAGAAAAGTAACTGATGTAAACTAGAAAAGTCTACATCCAAAGAACTGATTAGTTCTTAAAATTAAATTAAATTACCTCTTAAACTATACCCTTCTTTTCTCTATCTTTGTCTCAAAGCACTTTTTTCATTGATAATTTGTCCCCAAAACAAAAGGGAACACTAGCTGGAGGACCACATGCAACTAAGTAAAATAGCACACTCAGAACAAATCAAAAGAATAAGAAGCAAGAGGCAAGAATCCACTAGTCTTTTTTTTTTTTACTATGGTTAATTGTAACGTAATTTAACTGTATGCAACTATTCAGAAAGTTCATATTTAGAACTGAGGAAATTTTTTTTGAATTATTATTGTTCCAAATTTTTATGTCAATGTGAATTAAATAAGGTTTTAAGTTTAAAATTAAAGCTCTAGGTATCACTGAACAGTCTAAAAACAATAATAATTAATCCACCAAGGTATCTATTTTATAAAAAGCCAGCATTATATGGAATTGTGTTTTGGAAAGAAGAGAAGTAAACATCTCAAATGTTAAGAAACATATTGTGTTTGGCTAATTCATTACATTTTATTTATATAAAATTTATTTTTTCATTTCAATTTTTACTTTGGGGTCAAAATGTGTACAGACTTGATGTTACTTGATGAGGATCTATAAATCTTGTGTTGTTATATGAGAATAAAAGTCTTTTATAATCTAGAAATCAGGTGGCGCAGCTAATAGAAGCAAACATTTCAAAGATATTTTGATAATATTCTTTCTATTCTTTTTTTAGGCCCTAGGTTGCAGGTCTATGTTTATCAGAAACCCCTAGATTTGTGTACGGTAGGAAAGAGCTTGAGCTTCCCATAGTATAGGAAGACTATAAAATTAAACTAGGTGTCAAAATTATGCACCCTGCCCTTAAATTCATGAACTAGGAGCCCAGGCTTTGTATTTGTCATATTCTTCTTCATTTACAATTATGAAGTAAAGGAGATTTGGTTAATGAATGGATAATTCCTTTTTACTAAAAATCTCTTCTGACTATATTAAAAAAAACACTAATTTTAAGCCAAAATGAATCATAGCATAGGGCCATTCCCCTCAAGGAATGAAAATCTGTATCCATTTATTATTTTCCAAATTTGATTTGACACTTTGTATCCTTGAACTTGAAGAAAATGGCCAATGATTTGGAACTAACCATAAAATCTAGGTTTGTGTGTGATCGTAAGAGTAACAAAGGAGCTAGTTGGTAAAAATGATTATGGACTACTCTATTCATGACATCTCTAAGTAATGGAATGTGATGACCCCATTACCCATAGGTAAATGTGTGTTCAGTTGTTAAAGTCATGAAATTAATATATATCATAACATAGTAGAATATTAAAAATTAAGCTCAAGATTATTTCAAGGCATAATGTAAATTAATATATAATAATATATTAGAATATTAAAAATTAGGCTCAAGATTATTTCAAGGCAAATGTAAATCAGATTGTGAAGCTCAATGGACTTTATTAAATATTCAAATAATTTACTTACATTAGGATATTTATTTGTTTATGTTAAGTATGTGAGGTCCATTGGTAAATATGGATATATACTTTGATTCCAGTTTTTAAAAAAATAAAGGAAAAGATAACAAGTAGTTTAATGGTACACTAACAAGTGTTCTACCCTTATCTCTAACAGAAACTATTACACACTCAGGAAAGATCACATTTCTCTAACCCTGCTGTCACACAGTGACTTTTCACATCTTGCATTCATATTTAATTCATCATTGAGTTTAGAGAAATTTTCAATAACTGAATCAGCAACAAAAGTGTGTGGGCTTTTTAAAATGAGTAAAAATAAAATAGCATTAAAAAGGAAGTCTATTCATTACAATTCAGTATAGTAAGATATGTGAGGGGTTGGAATAAATATCTTTAAGTTTATGGTAAACAATGCTAAAATTAGTACTTTAGCTATTCTGTTTTAAAGCCTACAGATCAGGTTCACATTTTACTATAAGAGCCAGCATTTACATATTGAAATGCCAGCATCATTTACTAATAATATAATAGAGAATCATCCTTCTCACTTCATGCCTGAAGCAAATCACTACATTGTCAAAGGTCAGATTCATACAAGTGAACTTTTTGGAATAGATTTTCAGTTCTTTTTAGAAATGGAGAGCTCTAATGTCATTTATTGTATTATTTTTCTCTTTCACATCTGAGTACCATTCAAATCTCATTTGTAATGTATATTAAAAAATCGTAAGTCTGAATATAATTAAAAATAAATTCTTCTTTTCTAATAGAATAAAATTATATAAAATAAAAATGCATTGGGTAGATTAATAATGTACTTTCTGCCTTTGATATACCTTATTATAATAATGCATTAAAAACAACTGCAATGGAATTTTTATAGAAATATATATGATATTCACATTAATATCAAATGAATCCATTACAATTGGTGTTATTTTGATGAGTGCTAATTCACTTCAGGAGACTAAGCTATTCAATTTGATAGTATGTTTAATCCTGAACTACAGTGAAATTCTCAAGAGACTAAATATGATGGTCACACGATATCAAATACATTACTATTGATCACTGCCTTGACACTGAATATGAACACTTAAAAATGTTTATGATCAAGTATCAAAAAGTTAGTAACAAGATTTTGCAGTATGTTTGAAATTATTACAAACCCATAACAACATCCATAAACATGGGATAAATCAACATTTTACACAATTTAGTAAACCAGATTCTTATGCCCCTTTATAACAAGAATGATGATCATGATCATGATCATGACAATGACAACTATGACTGACTGCCTGCTATGTGCCAGGAACTGTTCTAAACTCTAGGCTCTTTATGCAAATTAGCTCATTTATAAGAAATAATTCTTAAACCCTCTACCTAATTTATATACAATTATAAACTATGGTGACGCTCTTTTGCAAGAAAGGGAGACTCTTAACTACTTATGAACAAATATTTCACAGCTGTACCTGGAATTGAAGACTCATCGAAATCATTTTTAATATCTACACAAACATATGTTCCTCCTCATTCAGAGAATTTTTTTACAAGAAGTACCAAACTTGATATTTTATTTTTCTTATCACCAAAAGAAAAGCATCTTTATAAGTTAGAGCAGTGATAGACTCTACATTTAAATTTAATTTTTCCTCATGCATTTTTATAAATCTAAATATAACTAGGTCTACATAACTTATTAAGAGGGAGATCAGGAGGAAACGGTTTCAACAAAGTTGACCATCATTCTTTCACCCATGTTAGTGTGCTCCTCTTCCACACCACTCAGAAGCTAATCTCAAAAGACGACTTTACTTCCAATTCTATTTAGATTTTAACTAACATGCTTTCTCACACTCTCCCTCTCCCCTTTGTTATTACTGAATGAAAAATCAGAATAGGATATACACGTATTTCTTTCTAGGGCTAACACAGCCATTTTGCATCATGTGCAGAGCTTTAGTCTATAGAGAACACTCCTGTCTTGATTTTTCAATCTCTTCCTCTAAATCTTTTCACTTGATTTGGGGTATGATTGAGTTTTGCTTCGGTTTTTTTTTCCCCTTAACCATTATTTTCTCAATGTTGCTACCTTATAAAGATACGGTCCTTCTACATTCTCCTAAATTTTGCCAAGCTACCAATCCAGACCGCCACAGTCATAGCCTATTTTACTTATGCTAATCATAAGTTCCATCTCTTCATCCTCCTCAAAATCTCTGCAGTACTTAAACTGATGTTTAGCTTCCCTTTCTTCTTTTTATTCCTTTGACTTTAGTGATGTTGCAGCCCATGGAGATTTCCTCCTATTTCTGTAACTACTCCTTGGTTTTCCCATGTTTTAAGTTTTCATACTATCTTTTAAAGTTACATTTCCAAAAATTTAATCATAAACTCTCACTTCTTACCTCACAATTTTCCATTTGGTAAGCATATCCACTTTCACCATTTCATCTTATCCCCTCAGGGCAGAATTTTCAAATCCTAAACATTAGCTCTGGCTTCTCTCTCAAGAGTCAGATTATGCAAGTTTTTCAAGCATATTAAATTTGATATCTTCTGACATAAATTATTATTTTTCCAACCTTCAAATCTATCAATTATAATAAGCAATATCAAAATAATAATGTCTTGCTATTTTCTCTCCTTTTTTCCTTATTGATGCCATTAACATTCTTTTTTTTTGATCGGAGTCTCGCTCTGTCTCCCAGATTGGAGTGCAGTGGCCACTCCCGACCATCGCAGCCTCGACCTGCTGGGCTCTGGCGATCCTTCCGCCTCAGCCTTCCAAGTAGCTGGAATTACAGGCGCGTGCTACCATGCCCGGCTAATTTTTGATTTATTGTAGAGATGAGGTCTTGCCAAGTTGCCCAGGTGGGTCTCGAACCGTCGGGCTCAGGCAATCCACTCACCTCAGCCTCCCAAGGCGCGGTATTACAGGCTGCGCCACCAAGCCCGGCTGCCATTAACATTCTTAAAAGTGAATGTTACCCTGGCCTAATCTTTAAGAATCTTATTACCTACCACATCTGTTCACTTATGAAATCATCTGATATTTATCCTAAATTCAATCCTATAAACAATCCACTTAAAAATTTTTCAATAGCTTCCCACTTCCTAAAGTCCACATGTGTCCTTCAGGGCTTTCCATACCCTGGCTTATACTTCCCTTTCTAGAATTATCTCTTGTCACTCCTCTCTAAGTACACTTCAGCCAATTATAGTCTTCTCCTAAACTAGCTAATTTTTCATTTTTTCATGCCATTATTAATATGCTTCCCTGGCCTGAAATTCCTCCCTTTACATTTATGCATTCAATCAATTCATTTATTCAGTACACATTTAGCAAGCACTTAAGATGTTGCTTTGGATGCTAGAAACTTAATGGTGAAGTAAACAGTGTTTCTACCCTAATGAAACCTATATTCTAGTGAGAAGACAGATGTTAAGTACTTAAGCATATAATAAAATAACAAATACAAAATTTAAAACAAAATAAGTAGAGGTTATCCCCTATGATCTAGCACTCATAGAAGTCTTCCCTGAGAGAAGTGACATGTGGACAGTAGTCTGAACAATATAAGAGCTATCCACATTATGTTGGGATCTATGTAATACTAAGCATAAAAACACATGACAGGATCATGTGTGAGGTATGTGAGGAATAGCAAGGAGACTAATGTGTCAAATAAACTTTGAGTGAGGGGTTTCAAGGATGGATGAGAAACAAGGTCAAAGCAACTAGAGGTCAATTCCCCAAAGATGTGGGCTATGGTAAAGAAATGGGTTTTATTCAAACTGCTATGAGAACCATTTGGAGGATTAAAAGCAGAAAAGTGATATGATTTTATTTCTTTTTCATAAGAATAATTTTGTAGCTGTACACAGATAGTAGGGGTGGTGGAAAGAATGAATATAAGAGATGAGTTAGGAGGCTCCAGGACTAGTCTACATAAGAAATAATGTTGGCTTACAGTGGGTGAGTTTGAAACAGAGTTGATAAGAAATGAGAAAATTAAAGATTAATTTGGGAGATTGTAATTAAAAGGTTGCTGACGAAATAGACATGGGAAAAGAGAGAATGATAGTAGCCCAGGACAACTCCCAGGTTTGAGGCCTGAGCAACAGGGTAAATTATGGCGTGTGCCATTTTCTGAGATAAGAAACACTAGATGAGGGTGAAATTTGGAGAGGGAATCAAAAAGTCTATTTGGGACATGCCAACTGAAATGGGAATTAGATAGCAAAATGGAATTGCCTAGTAATTCTAGTAATTGTCTGGAGTTTAAGAGTGAAATCAAAGCTGGAGAGCTGGAGCTATCCATTTAAGTTTTCAGATTTTCTTTTTTTTAAATCAGAGTCTCACTCTGTCTCCCAGAGAGGAGTGTGGTGGCACGTTTACGGCTACCACAGCCTGGACCTGCTGGGCTCAGGTGATCCTTCCAGCTCTGCCTTCCAAGTAGTAGGAACTAGAGGCATGCATCAACACACCTGGCTATTTTTTTTAATTGTGGAGATGAGATTTCATCAAGTTTTCCAGGCTGGTCTAGAACCCCTGAGCTCAAGTAACCCTCTTGCCTCTGTCTCTCAAAATGCTGGGATTACAAATGTGAGCTACCATACATGGCCTCTTAAATTATCAGATTTTTTTGTGACATTTGGGATCATGGAACTGGATAAGATCACCTCACTCAATAATTCTCAACCACGCCACACATTCAGTTCACTGTGGGAGATTTAAAATAAAATGCTGATGTCCTCCCATCCCTCGACCATTTGAATCCAAATCTCAGTAGAGGAGCCAAGGTATGGGTACATTTTCAAATCTCCTCCAGTCCTTCATATCTCCTCCAGTGCAACCATGTTCAAGAACTACTGACCACAATTTTAAAATAAAAAATATGTTTAAAAAAAGAACTACTGACCTATTGAAATAATGTGGAAAGAATTCTGAGTACTCAGCTCTGGGGCATGACAAAATTTAAAGATCAGTAAAAGACTTACAAAAGAGGAAGTTGGGGCTTCCTAAAGTGGCTACTAAAGCATAGGAAAAATCAGAAGAATAACTGGTATCCCATAAACCAAGAAAAGAAAGTGTTTCAAGAAGGAGGGTAGATAAACTCTACCAAATGCCACTGAGTGTTTATTTCGTTAGGAGGAGGACTGAGAGTTGATCACTGGAAAATAAAGGGAAGGTAGCTAAAATAAGTAGGCTTGGACCATATAGATAGGGACAAAAGACTAATGCCATGCATTCAAGAAGATAGAAGATAGGAAAGGAAAGAGTGCAAGTAACAGTGACTCTTTGCCATATGCATCTGTCAAAGCTTTGCCTATTTTCAAAGCCTAACTAAAAGGCCGGGCAGCCCCCTCCAATCTCACCAGCTGGAGGCAATCTCTCTATTGTACAATTTCTACTTGCTCTTATCTCCGAGATGTCAACTTGGGCTATTACTCCAGTAATTTATGCATGTCTTAGCTCCTTGAGGAGAAGGATCTTGTTAGTTATTCTTTCTATGCCCCACAGTAAATGAATAATAGGTTTTCAGTAATTGTTGGGTCAAAGTTTGGGAAAGGAAAAGCTTGAAGTATGCTGAAAAAGCAATGAATGCTACTGAGGTACTAAATGAGCAGAGTTCTAATGTCACATACCAGAAAGAGAAGATGTTAAGATTCACTCAGCTGTTTCAAATAAATGTGATGCATTGGCAGAGAAAGAGGACAGAAGTAATTAAAGAACTGAAAAAAGTTGCCTTAATTATCTCTAATGCTGTTTTCAATATTGAGCATTATGAGCACTAAATGGCAGTTAGGTGGCAAGCCAGTGACTCACAGATGACAACAAAACGAATCTCCTCCTCTTTCTCATACATAGTGGCCAGGTCTCACCTGAACTACCAGCTCTGCCTTCATCAAGGTAGTCTCCCAGAAAATGCTGAAGTTGCGGCTAAGAAATTGTAGGCAGTTTTAAATATTTTTTTAGTATTATAAATTTTTTAATATTATAAATTTGACCATGTAAACATTTTTGTAAAATCTGCCTAAATTAGTGAAAAATAGTAACCTGGAGGACAGAGAAACTTTACAAGTATATATCCAGTCATGACAACATGGTGGGTATTAGTGTTTGAAAATGGCTTTGAATATCCCAGAAGTGCTCTGTATTTACGTAATTTTCTCACTTAGTTGTCTTTGGTTTATATTCACTCATTCCACTGAAGAAAAAATTTTAACTTAAACTCTTTGTAAATTAAATGTGTCTTAAGTATATGAAATATACATAGTAAAATGCTTAAGTAGATTTTTATTTTTAAAAGTCTTTTACAGGACTTAATTGCCTATCTTGAAGCCCTGAGGAGTAAAGTCCCCAATATATCTGAGTACAACTGCCTCAGCTTTCACCTTGGAACATGCTCCCCCAAAATCAACAATCTTCCCCAAATTGATCAATAACTACCAATGTATGAAGCAAAGATGGTATCTTATTTCTATTTTCCTTTTTTACAAAGTGAGTTACATGAAAACAGAGCCAGGAAAAGCTTTCTTTTTCCCTGTGGAAAAAAAATGAAGAATGCATGTCATATGAAAGAGGTCCACAAAAGAAGAAAGTAACTGCTAGCTAAACCTAGAAATAAAATTTAAGCTTTCTTTCTCTAAAGCAAGATAAATATATACTACTTATTTCAGCAATATTTACTTGGGAGAGTATATTAAATCCAGGTAATGATCAAGGATTACATTTCTTGAATCAGACCCATGAATATACTTTCTGATACACATTAGATTCTGAGATATAATTAGTTATCGCAAAAAATAGCATTTACAATAACTAGTGAGGAATAAAGTAAACATTATTACTAATTAGGAATAATTTTCAATGTTTAGACACATTTCTCTGTCTTAAACGATAGAGCTACTTCTAACAAGAGAAAACACTCACAAAGCAACTAGAGATGATACTTACAAGCATTTTTTCTAGTAAATCTTCATAAGGAAAAAAATGTTAGGTTACTGTGAAAAACTACCATACAAAGCCCTGCTCCCAAAAGATCTTTAAAGTTACTTCTGCATTGATCAGCTCTAAATCTGTGATTTTTTCCACAATAATGAAGAATCACTAGTGTATGTTGAAAGCACTTTTTACCTAGTCAAAGTCAATAAGGAAACCTCCTGAAGCAACTTTAAAAGGTGGTGTTCTTATACTAACTATGTGAACCTTCTCAGTGACATTAAGTTCATTAATTTTGTTATTTTGCAGACTGATGCAGTATTAAAACCCTCTACCAACAAATATCAAAATTATGAGCCCGAGTTACAATTAAAGAAGTGTTTGTCTAGAATCCAGTACAGATATCACTGGTCTTCATTCCTTAAAATGCTGCTCACATTAAGGAAATATTTTAAAGTTCTTTGCTGTTAAGTGCAAGAAGGTTGTCCCAAGCCACAAAGATTGCCTTTAACAAGTTCCCCAAACTACTGCTTGGGTGTGTCTGAATTTGGCGACGATTTATACACAGCTTGTTTCAACTCTTACTTCCCCACCATACCCAGTCCTTAGTATCACTATATATACTATATGTATGCATATGTATGCATATATACATATATATGTGTATGTATGTATATATACATATATATGTGTATATACATATATCCATATACATGTGTATATATACATATAAATACATACGTGTGTATATATTATATGTTGAATTTGTTAATTTACTTCAAATAATTGGCATATGTAAAAAAACTGAATATTACATTTATACATTATGCTGGTTGTTTTAAAATGGGATCAAGGGTTTTCTAAATGCCCTTTAAAATTGTTTGTTAACATGGAACCAATTGTGCTGTCCATCGAAACTGGACTGGATTAAAAAAAATATGGCACGTATACACGAGGAATATTCCACAGCTATAAAGGACAAAATTATGGACTTCACAGCAACTTGGATGGATTTAGAGTCTATAATACTCAGTGATTTATCACAGAAACAAAGAAAAGAGTACCAAATGTTCTCACTCATAAGTGAACCCCAAACATTTACCATAATACTGTAAGAAAGGGAATGGTAGTAGCAGGATACTGCCAGGGGAAGGCGGGCACATAACATTAATAAGGGCATCTGATCTCAAACCAGACAAAGTAGGGACCAAAGGGAGGCCCATACTCTACCTGTGTGAAGTCCACTTATATACCTAATCATGAATTTTATCCCACATCTTTAAAATAAAATATAGAAGAAAAAGAAAAAAGCCTTGTAAGCTTCAGGTCATCAAAAAAATAATAATAAATAAATAAAATTGTTTGTTAAATTTTCCAGATTCCAAATAGGAAAATAATAAAATTTTAAAGTAAGCTCTAAAGTCTATAGAATAGTTAGCTGTTTTAATTTCTGATTTTAACAAATTAAACATTGGTATTAAAAAACAAAATTAATGTAATACATATTGCTTTCAGAATATAAAAGCCACCTTGAGGGTTTGTACACAGACATACAAACAAAGTCTCACATCTTATATCTCATTAGTAAGATAGTTTGAGGGCAGTAATTATTTCTTCTTCGACTTTATACTCACAGTTTTTAGCCCAGTAAAATCCTGCTTGATGTTCAATGTCTTCCTCCTTGTTGATGCTAAAAGAATGAATGGAGTTACCAGGAAATTGGCTGGCAAGCTCTTCAGTATGGTGCCACTGTGTCCTACACAGCTACTTCTCCTCCCCCTGCTCTCATTCTGTGTTGGGAAGAAGGACTTACACCTCTACTTTCTTCTCCATCAATGAGATTACTGTTTCTTTTCAATATATATAAAACAGGCTTTATGCATCATCCCTCTTTTATGCAACATAGAATTTCCAATGTCTATAAACTTTAATAATTGTCCATAAATTTCTGTAAAAACTCCATATACAAACTATCTGGGCCTTAATCATTTATCACATAATTTCAGAGTTTGTAAAGTAGGTATGAAGATTTACTGTGACACTTAACCATATATCTAGTGAGCTTAAAAAAAAAAAAAATGCCGGGCTCCATGGCTCAGCCTGTAATCCCAGCACTTTGGGAGGCCGAGGCGAGTGGATTATCTGAGCCTGCGGGTTCAAGACCATCCCGGGCAACTTGGTGAGACCTCATCTCTACAATAAATTTTTAAAAATAAATAAATAAACTAGCCAAGCATGGTAGCATGCACCTGTAATTCCAGCTACTTGGAAGGCTGAGACGATCACCAGAGCCCAGCAGGTCAACGGTGGGGTGGCCATGAGCGTTTCACTGCACTCCAGCCTGGGCAACAGAGTGAGACTCCAACTCAAAAAAAAAAAAAAAAAATCTTTACTACTTTCTGGTTAAACGAAACAAACTAAATCAAATTATTTTCTTCAGAAGAACACTAAGATTTCCGGGAGAATGTAACTGGTATACTTTGAAATCTTCTCTTTAGGCTAAAAAAAAATATCAAACAATATAGTTTTCATTTTTTCATTACTTACATCATTGCTCTGGGTTACTTCCCTTGTGCCATACCTAAGATACATTCACAGACGTGGCTTCTGTTCAGTGACTTGAGACGCTTCACTCCTGTGAATCAAACATTACTTTTTGTTTTTTATTTTTTGTAGATAAAGGATCTCACTTTGTCGCCCAGGCTAGGGTACAGTGGCACCATCATAGCTTACTGCAGCCTGGGATTCTGGGCTCAAGTGAGTCTCTAACCCCATCCTTCCATGTAGCTGGGACTACAGGCATGAGTCACCATTCCCGTTTTTTTTTCTCCCCCACACAAGACATGGGTTTATGTTTCCTATGCTAATCTCTAACTCCTGGCCTCAACCCCCCAAGTAGCTGGGATTACAGGCATGAATCCCATGTTTGACAAAGATGCTACTGTTTTAACGCATCCTAAGATGAAGGCAGATGGGCTGTGGCTTTAAGCACTGCCATACATTTCGTGGCTTATATTCTGAGAGTCATCACTGCAACTCATGTAATTCTATATGAAAATGTACTGATAAATAGGTAAGCTAAAGTTCTAATAGGGCACAGTTGCCACATAACCTTGGAGCTGTCTATTTTCACCCAAAATTACTGCCAATCATGGCAAGTGACTGCTTGGTCTACGCCCTAGGTCTGAGAAAATGCCTTTGCTTTCTCTCATGCTAAGCAGTGTTAATTTCTTACCTTGTTGTTTCTGAAATTATCTTTCTATTTCCTTTTATACACAGGATTTTGGCTAAGATCTATTTTATATTAGCCAATACCTTTTTCTAAATATTTGTTAGATTTTTAGTCCGTCAAAAGGTATCTGGAAAAGGTTCCTGGGACAAATGCCTTTGGAAAAAAATAGATGTACTCATTCTTTAACACAACAATTTCTTTAACTCTATCCAAAGTAAAAATAAATATGAAAAAAATAACTGATTTTATATGGTTGTAAATTACATTAATATCCAATTGACTGGAAAAGTAGTAAGCCACCTTAAGATTAAACAAATTACACATCTTAGTTATATTAACTATAAATCTGACAGTTTCAAAATGATGTCTGAAAACTTTTCAGAGAGTCTTTGATGTATTTATTCATCATTAATTACTAAATTATTGATAGGTGATATACTCTCTTTTATCTCCTAACTACTTTCCATCCCTTCTGCTATAAAACCTGATGGTGGTTTTCTTCACACTGTCAAAAGAACACAGAGTTTAGATATTATGTAATTCTATTAATACCATAAAATAGTCTGAGGAATTATTTGGATGGTAATATTTTTGAATCTTTATGTAATTGTACTCCACACCAAATACAAGACTCATTTTCCTGCAAGGTCAATTAAATATGCAATTAAAAGTTACTCCCTCATGTCTTCTTCCCATGGTTGTCAGTGCAAATTCTCCAGGGTCATCATCTCTCTACAGATCAGTACATCGTGCAGAATCATTCATGCAAACTATATTCCAAATGGCTTTAAAATATTAAACGTTCCACTTTACAATTTATTCTGCTCAGTGATCAGTGTGCTTAATCTCCTTCATCCTGATAAAGGTCATAAAGATTTTTTTAAATTATTATACTTTAAAGAGCCGATTTTGTGGGTTGTGGCAGAAGGAAGGAGTGAAAGGGAAAGCAGGTCCTAAAAAAGCAACAGAATGCAATCAGCACCAGGAATGTGGCAGTATGATATTTAGGAAGAATTCAACATACCTCCCTATTATAGATTTTTTTTTCTACCCGTTAACTCTCACTTATTCAGTCAGATAGCCATAGTGTGTAACTCTGCAGAAATGGAGAAAGGGGGACATAAAAGTAATCAAATGTTGGTTTTTGAATTTCAAACATTTAGGTTTAGAGGAATAGGAATAATTTGGATAGTTAAAATATTTAGGAGAAATTATGATCAGTAGGAACATTTTAACAGCTTCCTTCATCCCTTCCCATCTTCCCAAAGTGAAAATAAATGATCTGATTTGGGGGCGAGAAATGGCAGAGGAAGTGTGAAGACTGAGAAAGGTCTGTGACGAATTAGAATTTATGATGACAGGACCCAACCTGTAATAAACAATAGACAAGAACAGAAACTAGTGGAGACCATTAATCTAAGAGGTGATTTGGTCATCTTACTGTTGGTAACTAGTGAAGGTTTAAAACAAAAAACAAAACAAAACAAACAAACAAAAATAAACCGCTCCCTTTAATAGCTGACAATTCCTTTCCTGTTGATTGTACAGCAGTTGTGATGTAAGTCAGACAATCCTTAGATTTTTTTCAATTCACATTCAAGGTAGCCTGTCAAGATAGGCCTCTTTTTTAAATCTAAAGACACTCATAGGATATACCACAGTCACCTTGAGGAGTGACTGTGAAAGGAACAGCTTTTTTCATATGAACTTGGGTGGGACTGAACAGAATCAATTCAATAATTTTATTTCGGCAGAGAACACACATCCCAGTGAAATTGAGTCTTTGAGGTCATACCCACCCTGTGAATCTGTGTTTACATTGAAGAAAACTCCTATACAAGAGTTGAACGTGTCTTTCTCACCATTGTAGCATAATTCAAGATGGGAATATGTTTTGCAAGAAGCTATGCAAGATCAGCTCAAGCAATCTTGTGAACTAGACTCTGTATGGACACGTGTAGTTCAGGCCTGAATGTATCAGTAGGTTATTAGCTCACACATCGATTTTGTGTAAAATATGCCATAGCACTAAAATTTGCAAATAGAAAGGCAAATAAAGCTCTGCAATGTATTTCTTGACCCCTAGCTTAGTGTAGGTTCTCCAGAAAGCAACACCTATCACAACAAGGTAGGTGCTACTATTTTATTAAAGAATGAAACCCCAGGGAACAAGAGTGAGGGAAGGGGGCAAAGTGGGGAAAAAATAAGAGAAAATCAATTTAACTCTTGCTTTTCTAACTGGTCAAGTGCTTGGTATCAAACATTGCTAGCCGGGCTTGGTGACTCAGCCTGTAATCCCGCACCTTGAGGGTTTGTACACAGACATACAAACAAAGTCTCACATCTTATATCTCATTAGTAAGATAGTTTGAGGGCAGTAATTATTTCTTCTTCGACTT
>CAUYQG010021434.1:0-16612 GCA_963574415.1 Tarsius wallacei
CTGCCATACCGGCGGGGGTCCACTGTGACAAACCAACAAAAAAAAAAAAAAAAAAAAAAAAAAAAAAAAAAAAAAGGAGAGCTTGCGAGAGAGCATGGGCTCTTAGGTATGCCGCTGAACCACACAGCTTTCTTCACTCATCTTCACTTCCTGTCTGTATGGCCCCTTCCAGATGTGATCTTCAATGTAACCCAGAACTATAAATGAAAATTACAGATTTTGGAAAGTACATCAAATCTTTCAAGTAGGTGAGAAAGTATTCATATAATATTGCTATAAATGGTACTAGGAAAGACTGGGTAGAGTTATTTTATAGTCACATTTTTATGGCTTTGTTCAATGGCTTTCTTCAAATTGTATGCTCCGTGTGTGTGTGTGTGTGTGTGTGTGTGTGTGTGTATAATGTGCTAGGAATTCCAACAATATGTTATTCATTTCTAGAATAATAGATTGTTTGGTTTACTTGTGATGTGAAACAGTTGTTTTTCTTAGAATAAAATCTAATTCTTCCAAACTAGCAATTTGGGATGAGAAGTCTTCTTATAATTCTGTAATAACTATGTTATTTACATATAATCCCAGCAGCTTTAATAAAGATAGTCAAAGTGGTTATTAAAATAATTTAGTGATAAAGTTTTTATTTCTGTATAACAGAGGCAGAAGGTTGAGTTTGTTGACCACATTACAACAATGCTGAGTGAATACTCTGGTACTGGACACTTAAAATGAGAAATGTATTGATTTTTCCCTCTCCTTGATTCATACATTTTTTGATGGGGTGCCTAAATCTTTTTGGAAATCAGTTTATATGAAAGTGAATAGATAAATGAAAACATAGATTAATACATTTTAAATACTAAACATGTCAGATTGTTTGATCCAGTTTCTGATTTACTCATAATAGTGTTTGGTCTGCTTGTCAGGAACATCTAAAATACAATCCATCTCAAAGCAAAAAACATATTTCTTTACTATGGGACCTTGAAAACAATTATCACTGATTTCATTGTTTTCTTGGCAAATAATCACAGAATCTGCCATATTCGATTTCCTCAGAGATGTTGAGCAGTTTTTCTATACTTGCTAAATGAGCAATAATAATGAAACAATATATGCATGCCATAATGTGTTCTCACTTTTTATTTTTATCTGATTTTGATGTTTGTTAACTAACTTTTTCTAAACCTAAGAATTGTTGGTTAGTGAATTTTTATTGTTCAGAGAATGTTCCAACTCTGAGGGGAGGGTGGCTCCTGAGGCCAGTAACACTTTGTCTCCTTTAATTCTCAATGGGACTTTAATGGTATCCTTCTTATAAGATTATTGTAAAAATTAACTGAGAACATTCATTTTATTACTATATTTGGTACAGAGTAATGTTAAAAATATGTTATTTTATACAAATAAGATCGCAATATATGTTAGTTAATATCTTTGTGATTCTGTTGAGCATCAGTTTTGGTAATAATAGAAATATTTAATTTCTTGCTGGTTTTATAATTAAGTCACCAATTCATAATGCATTTTACATTCAAATCTGTCAATAAAAATTATTTGCAGTTATAATCAAATTTTATGGAGTCCAATAAAACTTGAAGATATCTTCACATTGTCCAAATAATGCATTTGCTAGTTCTAGAGTTCTACTTTTGAGTAGCTTTTAAGAAAGTCAAGTTAACAACCTATTTTTTTAAATATTATTTTGTGGTGGAAAAATGATCCTTCTATATGTTTCATTTTCAATTCTGAACTAATATTTTTAATTTTGGAAGACATTTTATTTAATTTTTATGTATTTGGAGAAAAATATACCTTCATGACTCAATAAGGAAATCAATGTTTTTATTATTTATAGCACAATTTAGAAAGATTATAAAAAGAATTTCATTGGCTATAATTATGAAAGCCTTGTGATTAAAATAGTACCCAAAATTTAATCAGTTCTCAAGTTAATTAGTAGGGTTTCCATTGGCATTTTATAGATGTTTAACATTTATCATTTATCTCATGGATTTTAAGGTTTTAATTTACAATGATAAAAAAAGTAACACTTTAAAAGAGAATCAGATTACTTTTGTGATAATTAAATGCCTAGAAATGTCAGTAGACCAAAAGCATACCAGTAAATTTTGGTACAAAATAAAAGGTGGAACACTTTAACTAGTTAGTAAGTAGTAGAACATAATAACTAAATAGAACATTTTTATATTTAGAAAACCATCCATATGTTCATAATTTTAATTTAATTTTAATGTGTTTTCACTTAACAAAACATTATTCTGGGTTCTAGGGAGTATTCAAAGATGGACAACATATAGTTTCTACATACAAAGACATCTACAATCTAGTAAAACATTGTATTTTAGTTATATTTCAATATAAAAGTTGGCAATTCTCCTATAATAATAAAAAATATAGACCTCCAATTTCAGTGCCTAAAATGCGGTAGATGTATTTTTAAAACCTTTTAAGTAAAATTTTGTGTTGGTACAGTATGAAAATATAAGTAATAATTATCTGAGTTTTAATTGTTTCCTGAATTATGCTGTCTGGCTCTGTCTTAAAAATTAAATGAATAAATTCTCAAAGATCTTCCTCTGACCAAACTCACATAACTAATTCATTTTAATTTGGTGAGAAAGTAGGAAATACACACCAAATTTTCACACACAAAAAGCAGGTTAATAAGTACATATGCTTGCTTAAAATGGGCATGACCATCCACTATCCCCTTGGGATTTAAAAAAAAAAAACTATTTTAGCTTTATTCTTAATTATATGTAATACACCCAAATGTAGTCAAACCTATTTAATACATGTAGAAGATAGAATAATAAAGTATGGATTCTGTCTTAATCACTCTGCTCTATTAAATATTAAAAGGCTGTTATTAATAGCACTTTTATAATGGATGTCATTTTCTACCTTGAATGAAAACCTCATCTCCTTTCATGTATTCATTGCAGAAGTTATATAATCTTTTCAATTCTGAATCTTGTACCAGAGAGGATTTTTTTTTTTTTTTTGGCTACATGCCATAACTTCTTTGTAACTGCCCCAGTTCTTGACACGTAGTAAATGTTCAACAGTTACTTGGTGAATGAATATATGACTGCATGATTGAAGGAAGGAAGGAATATATAAAGAGAGTAAATGAGTGGTCATAAAACTAAACTTCTTTGTTTAGGTCAAATAAGCTGTTTCGGTTTTTGTTGTATAAACTTTGTAAGGGAGATTTTATGATTTATGGTAGTTTAAACCTTTGTAATGATAAGCTGTGTTACAACTGAGTTTTGCAGTATATAAGGGGTAGGGAGCCTCTTAATCACATTTGGTAGAGAAGAAGTGTTAAAACCAGTAGTTTTTACAAGTTGTCTACTTATTTATAATTTGAGAAAACCATGCACTCCTATACTAGCTTCTTTGTTTTGAAAATGGTGAGAAGTCACTTGTGAAAACCTGAGATATCTATAGAAATGATTTAAGACACAAAAAAACCCTGAGTTTTCAGGAAGATATTTTAAAAGGAAGGTTTAAGAAAACTACTAATAATGGCATTTTAATCTATCTAATATCCAAATTCAACTTTAAGAATAAGTCTGTTTCTTAACATGTTAGTATATGATAAGAAAAATAGAAAACCAATGGAGAAAATGCTACTCCTTTGATAATCGTTAATATGTATCTCTTATTAAAATCTTCCTTGGTAATCAAATGAAGTTGAGTAATTTCACTTTATAAAGAAAGTAGATACCATGGATTTCTCACACATCAGTTTCTGTGATTATGTTTCATGTGTTGCAAACATGAATACATTTATGTTGTGTTGAACAAGCATCACACCTCATTTTATTGCACTTTGCTTTATTGTACTTCACAGATAATGTTGGTTGTTAATGGAAGGTTTGCAGCAACCCAGCTTTGAGCAAGTCTGTCAGCACCATTTTGCTAACTGTATGTGCTCACTCTGTGTCTGTCACATTTTGGAATTCTTGATATTTCAAATGTTTTCATTATTATTATGTCTGTTATGGTGATCTGTGCCCAATGATCTTTGATGTTATTATTGTAATTGTTTTGGGGAGCCAGAAACCTCACCCATATAGGACAGAAAATTTAATCAGTAATTAAATTTTATATTGTATATTATATTGTATATTCTGTCTGCTCCATGGTCTAGACTTCCCTTTGTCTCTCTCCCTCTTTTCAAACCTCTTTATTCCCTGAAACACATCAATATTGGAGTTAGACTACTTAATAATTCTATAGTGGCCTCTAAGTATCTAAGTGAAAGGAAGAATGCTGTGTATCTCACTTTCAGTGAAAAACTAGAAATGACACATCTTAGTGGGAAAAGGTATGTCAAAAGACAAGATAGAACAAAAGCTAGCACTCTTGTGCCAAACACTTAGCCAAATTGTGAATGCAAAAGAAAAGTTTTTTAAGCAAATTAAAAGTGCTACTCCAGTGAACGTACGAATGATAAGAAAATGAAACAGCCTTATTGCTAATATGGAGAAGGTTTAGTGGGCTGGAAAGAGATCAAACGGGTCATAACATGGCCTTAAGTGAAACCCCATTCAGAGCAAGGTCCTTATTCTCTTCAATTCTATGAAGGCTCATAGAGGTGAGGAAGCTGAAGAAGAAAAGTTTGAACCTAGCATAAGCTGGTTCATGAGTTTGAAGGAAAGATGCTGTCTCCAGAACATAGAAGTATAGGGTGAAGCAGTAAATAAGTAGGCTGTACAAATTATACAGAAGATTTGGTTAAAATCATTGGTGAAGGTGGCTGCACTAAACAACAGGTGTTCAATGTAGGTGAAACAGCCTCCTATTGGAAGAAGATATCATCTATTACTTCCATAGTTAGAGAGGAGAAGTCAATGCCTGGCTTTAAAGCTTCAGAGGACAGACATGCTGACTCTCTTGCTAGGGGCTGGTGACTGCTGATAATTTTAAGTTGAAGCCAGTATTCATTTGTCATTCTTAAAATCCTAAGGCCTTTAAGATTTATGCTAAATCTACTCTGCATACATGGAACAACACAGCCTGGATGGCAACACATGTTTATAGCATGATTTACTGAATACTTTAAGTCCACTGTTGAGACCTACTGTTCAGAAAAAAAGTTTTCCTTCAAAATATTGCTGTTCACTGACAAGGCACCTAGTCACCCAAGAACTGTGATGATGATATATAAGATTAATGTTGGTTTTATACCTGTGATTATAATATTTATTCTTCAGCCCATGGATCAAAGGGTAACTTTGACTTTCAAGTATTATTGTTTAAGAAATATATTTTGTAAGACTACAGCTGCCTTAGATAGTGATTTCTCTGATTGATCTGGGAAAACTAAACTGAAAAGTTCTGGAAAGCATTCATCATTTTAGATGCCGTTAAAAACGTTCATGATTCATGGGAGAAGATCAAAATACCAGCATTAACAGGAGTTTGAAAGAAGTCGATGCCAATCCTCATGAATGACTCTGTGGGACTCAAGACTTCAGTGGAGGAAGTCACTACAGATGTGACTAGAATTAGAGGTGGAGCCTGAAGATGTGACTGAATTGTTGCAATCTCATGATAAAACTTGAACAAATGAGGAGCTGCTCCTTATGGGTGAGAAAAGAAAGTGGTTTCTTGCAATGGCATCTACTCCTAGTGACAATGCTGAGAACATTGTTGAAATGACAACAAAGGATTTGGAATATTATATAAACTTCATTGGTAAAGCAGCACCGGGTTTGAGAGGATAAACTCCAAATTTGAAAGAGGTTCTACTGTGGGTAAAATGCTATCAAATAGCATGACGTGCTACAGAGAAATCTTTTGTGAAAGGAAGAGGCAAATGATGTGGCAAACTTCATTGTTATCACACTTTAAGAAGTTGCTGCAGCTGGGTGTGGTAGCTCACACCTGTAATTCCAGCACTTTGGGAGATGGAGGCAAGAGGATTGCCTGAGGCGAGGAGTTTGAGACTAGCCTGGGCAACTTGATGAGACCTTGTCTCTACAATAAATCAAAAAATTAGAGGGGCATGGTAGCTCATACCTGTAATTCCAGCTACTTGGATGGCTGAGATGGAAGGATTATCTGAGTCCAGCGGGTCGGGGCTGTGGTGGCTGTAGCATGCCACTGCATTCCAGCGTGGACAACAGAATGAGACTCTGACTCAAAAAAAAAAAAATAGTTACTACAGCCATCTCAACATTCAGCAGCCACCACCCTGATCAGTCAGCAGCCGTCAATATTGAGGCAAGACCCTCTACCAGCAAAAAGATTATGATTCACTGAAGACTCAGGAGATTGTTAGCATTTTTGGGCAATAAGATATTTTCAAATTAAGATATGTACATTGTTCTTTTAGACATAATGCTATTGCACACTTAATAGACTACAATATAATGTAATCATAACTTTTATATGCACTAGAAAACAGAAAATTTTGTGTGACTTGTTTTATTGCTATAGTAGCTTTATTGTGGTGGTCTCGAACTGAATTCACAATATCTCTGAGGTATACCTACATGCTTTCAGTATTTGGTATACAAGATATACCTGTAGGCAGTAGACATAAATTGACAAAGATTCAGTACATAAATGGCAGCATGGTGTTCAATCATAGAAGAAACCAAATATCTGTATCTAGTAGATGCTATAGAATTTCAGTAATTTATGGAAATATGGCAGAATTTAAATACCTACTTAGAAAGGGCAAATTATTTTTTCATGCTAGATTAAAATCCTAAGTTTACATGCCAATGTTCATAAAATGGATGCATATTTGAAGACTGAATGTGAATTTCCTACTTATATCTCAAATTGCAAATGTTATATGAATAAACTAATTAAACTCTGTAACATGGCAGGATAATAGAATAGTAACAAAAACACTTGATTTGGGTTCAAGATACCTGAGTAAAATATATAATTCCTTAGTATCATATTAATTAACTAGATTATCTATGCCTCCAAATTAATTTTTAAATCATTTTCAACCTTGATTCTTGGAGTTCAGCTTTAAACTACCTAATAGATATTATCCCTAAAACTGACAATATAAATAGTCCTTAGTAAAACTCATGAGTAGGGTGAAGAGATTCTGGGAGTCATTCACAATAGTTCCAAGGAGGCTTTGCTGTAATGATTTCACTTTATCTTACCCAAATATTCAAAATCTGCTTTTCTTTTTTTCAGAATCAAATACCTTTCTTCTAAAATATACACTTTCAGTCGAGTTTAGTGACTCATGCCTATAATCCCAGCACTTTGGGAGCCCAAGGTAAGAGAATTACTAGAGCCCAGGAATGTGAGACCAGCCTAGGCAACATAATGAGACCCTGCCTCTACAAAAAATCAAAAAATTAGTCAGATGTGGTGGTGCATACCTGTAGTCCCAATTACTCAGGGATCTAAGGTGAGAGGATTGCTTGAGGCCAGGAGTTTGAGGGTGTAGGAAGCCATGATCATTGCCACTGTACTTCAGCCTATATGACAGAGTGAGACCCTGACACACACAAAAAGTTAAAAAAATAAAAATAAAATAAAACAGACACATTCAGGAGCTACAACAGTGTAACCTAACAAAGTGGCAAAAATTTAAGACATTTTAGGCAAACTACAAAATAGCAGGGAAGGGATTTTTTTAAGTGGATGATCCTTTTGAAGATCTTCAAATTATGTACTATCCATTTTATGTGTTCATAAGTCTAATCCTGATATTAAAGTTTATTCATTGATAACACACAAAGTTTTTGATCAGGCAGGCAGAAGGGGCCAAGGAAGACTATTGATTAGAGCCATAATGTAAGCCCTCCTGTGCTAACAGTATTTGGTCTTAGTATATAATCTATTGCCATTTTTTCTCCTGTTTTATTTGTACAGCTTATATAAATAAAGCCAAGATGCACTTCTTCCCTTTATTTATAATTAATAGAGATAGAAATAATTTTTAAATGTGCTGCCTGATTTTCTACTGAGGAGTCCCTGGGTAAAGACCAAAGATTAAACATCAACCTTTGTTCCATTGTTGCCTTGCCGCTATCTCCAGTAGCCAAAGGTGGCTTTGAAAAATATTTTATAAAGTAATCTAATTCTGTGCTAGGTTACTGTTGACAAATCTGTGTGTCTGTAAGTATGTACTATAAGCTTAAGATGGACAAGTGTTTGGACCTGCATGTCTGGGAATTTTGCCATCAATACCCACAGTTGATTCACATGTTTTTTTGGCTCTTTCCCCTCATGCCATCTGTGCATTTGGCATTGTGCCTACTTGCAAGTTGGTCAGACCTGTGCCAACATGATGGAATTTCGATGGATGGTACATAGAATGCTGCAAGATGTAGCATTTTAAAGAGGAAAACCTGCTTCGGGGGGCACCACATTGGTTCAACATATGGCCTTCCATGGATACCTGAAGAGAAAGGGCGAAAGAAGACATGGAATCCATAGATACTTCCAAATGGCAGTAAAAATAAGAACACTGCAAAAATCTCTGTGTAAAGTGTAAGATGAAAATATCTTCACACACTTTATGGCTTGCCATATTTAAATATTAAGTGGTATGTGGATTCTCCATGACAATGTTGGTTAGTAAGAGACCACTGAGATTTTTAATGGCAACTTTAATATTTTTGAAGCATTCCTGACAGTGTGCTCAGGGGAGTTAAGAATTTCATTAAAATAGGCAATACCCCCTGTAAAAAGTTTCATAGCCTAAATGCTGCTTTTAATTTTTGAGGGACATTGAAGGAGATGCTAGGTTTTGGAACTGTCACAAAAAGCACCAGAAAACATAAAGCTCTTAATTTCTGTAAACAGTGAGTGAGACTTATAATAACATATAGGTGTTTGAATTACTCACATTTAGGCTAGGTTATGCTGCAACAACAAACAGGCCTCCAGATTTCTGATTAACATAATGGTAGTTATTGGGTGTATATGTTGTCTGTCATTCAGACTACTCTCCTTTAAATAACTCAGGCATCAGGCACTTGCAGCTAGTGCCTCTGCCACATTTGTACTCACAATCTGAGTACCAATTCCTCTGTTACCTTGGTGTCCCCCAGTCTGCACATGGAATTGTAAAATGGGCAAAAAGAAGGCACCCTAGATATGTGACTACTCCAGACCAGAATTAATTCATGTGATGTCCACTTACAATCCACTGGCCAGAGCTAGTCAGCATTCAACCTGCAGGTCTCAGGATATCAGGAAGTATCAGCAGCCTTCACCATAGCAGAGGATATCAGCACTCAGTCTTTTTTATGTAGAAAAATCTAAGGTAGGAATGATATCTATTTTTATCTACTTACAGAATCCTAAATGGGCAGAGGCTCTAGAGATTCCAAGTCTGATAGTCTCAGAGGCTAGTGCATGGCTGTCCAATTCTGTGTTCCCAGTGCCTTACTCAATATATGACACTTTTTAAAATGAATGAATGAATAAATGCATAAAGGCTAAACTCCTGTTTTACTTATCAGATCAAAAGGGATCAAGTGACTTGCTTGAGGTCCCAGTGTTAGCTAGACCTTGTAACTCCTGGTACAGCTCTGTGACGATCTAGAGAAACCATCTGCATATTGTCTACCTTTTTGTGTAAATGTTTTGAAGCTACACAACCCAGTTTTTTTTTTTTCCTTTAAGACGTTGGTACCAGATCAAGAAGTAGTTGTTGACTATAGGAGTTTGCCATTTTGCCTCTCCAAAACTTGTACATTACATGAGGGTTTGGACCTGTTCTGAGCTTGCTCTGCTGAGGCAGAACAGCATCCTTCATGTGGATGAGTTTACATCTATTGATTTGTGGGAGGCCTGGAATTTTGTTCTTCCCTAATCAGAGGATTTTTCCAAAATCTTTATTCTGAGCTACCAGGAAGTGTGGTTAGTCACAGCATGTTGCCTTTTTGCGGTTCACACTGTGAGCTAGAAAATATACATTTAACAATGCCATAAGACCTGCTGTGCAGTGCTTACACTTGAAAATATTAGAGAGAGTTATAAAAATATCTGAGTACAGGTAAAAGTGAGAACATTTTAAATCACACTACTGGCAATGGACGGATATTGCTCTGTCTTTAAAATCAGCAGTGAAGAAACCTAGAAATTAATCGAGTGTATTGTAGCTCAAGCAAGAGCATAGAGGATTTACAGGAGGGTGTGGTAAAAAAGCAAATATATTGGGCATTTGAGTGTTATTCATATGTTGTACTGCTCTAGAACTTTCTACTTCCAAATCTCCTGGAAGGTGTGTATGGTCCTCCAAACTCAGAGCATATATATTTGTGGGTTTGCACTTCAGAATTACACAGGCTCCATGAAGAATTTGGAGTATAAAATAGAATAGGTCTCAGGATATCAGGAAGTATCAGCAGCCTTCACCATAGCAGAGGATATCAGCACTCAGTCTTTTTTATGTAGAAAAATCTAAGGTAGGAATGATATCTATTTTTATCTACTTATAGAATCCTAAATGGGCAGAGGCATAAAGATTTAATTTAAAGGGCTTGTCATTACTATATCAAGTACAGCCAGTTTGTTTTGTTTCAACTATGATATAGTATACGGTGGTTGTTTTCGGTTCTTCCATAAATGCGGCCTATATGCAAATTAGCAGAACTGGAGGAAGGTCTGCTGAAATTTGTTTTTCATCTTAAGAAGAGTCTAATTGGTATTAAATCATAATCTAAGATAAGTCATTATACACATATACATTTAGGAGGCAATTTAAAATTGACTTTTGAAGGCAAAAGATGGGTAGTGTGGACTGAGCATTTTCAAAACCTTCACAAACAGCAAACCTGCAACAGTAGAAATTAGTGTGTGCAATAAGGTAGAATGGGAATGAGAGGGAAAGTAAGTTTAGACAATTTTGAAACAAAACAGTAAAAAAAATTTAAGCATGAGCTGAGTAGGATATGAGGGCAAGGAATGAAGCTTCGTACCTGAGTTCTATGCTGTGTGTGTGACTTGGGAGAAGGAAAGAATGTTGGAGAGCTTGTATCATAAAGCGAAGGCTTATTCTTCACATCTGACCTAACAGATGTGGATTTCTAATTCTTGGTCTTTTGAGTACTCGAAAAAGTTTTAGCGTATTCAAGGGGTGACTATAGACTTAACAAAATTACCACCAATCATACTTACCTATTTAACTTGTTTGGTTGAGAGAAAGCATTTCATATTTAGTGGCATATTGACTAGTGTAAAGTCAAGTCTTAGAAATTATCCACTAACATATCTATAAGAATCTCTAAAATAAAAATGAATCTCAAGCCCATTGTAAACTTTTTGTGGGACTCATGCTTTTTTCTTTTTTCTTTCTTTTTTTTTCTGTTTTGTTTAAATAAAAACAGTACTTTTTGAAAATTCCTTTTGTCTTCATATATCGACTTATTGATGCATGTGACTGTGCTTTGGAACTTTCATTCACTTTGAAAACTATAAGCAGAAGAGTGCTTAATATTTTACAGTATGTTAGTAATCACACATCTCCAATAGATGCATGACATTCCGTGAATCCCATGGAGAGAGCTATAGAGAAAAATAGTCAACAAGTTCCTTTCTAGATGCTTCTTAGTTGTAAACCTCCAGCCACTCTTTATTTGTCAATACTGAACTTTAATGAGTCCGGATAAGAAGCTAGTCAATGGATATCCATTTAGCTAGTGACAATCTGAACTCCAGCTGATTGTCCTAGCAGCTGTGTGACTTCATTACCATTAGAAAGGCGTACAGCCAAGCCAGCTGGTATCCAACCCAGCTCCTCCATACACAGAGCATATCTATTTGTTGGTTTACACATCAGAATTACACAGGCTCCATGAAAAGTTTGGAGTATAAAATAGAATCTGCATAAAGATTTAATTTAAAGGGCTTATCATTACTATGCCAAGTACAGCTAGTTTGTTTTGTTTCTGCTATGATATAGTATACTGTGGTTGTTTTCAGTTCTTCCATAAATGCAGCCTACATGCAAAATTTGCATTTAGATACCAAACATAACTGCACATCATAATTTCCCAGTTAAGAAAACATCTTTTTGGTTGTGTTTGTTTTAGTGCTTCCAACAGTACATTTTCATTTTCTAAGAAAGCTTTAATAGAAAACAGTTTCAGGAACTTGTTAATAGCTAGTTTAGCTTCCATCTGTCCCCTCCTTTCTATCCCCGAAGCCACTGTGTAGATCAGGCCTCTGTTAATATTCCTCTGGACTTTTGAAAAGATTTTCTAACTGGACTTGGCCCTCTAGTCTCTCGCTGCCTTATACTATTAGAAAATCGCCTTGAATCACAGCCCCATTGTCTGAAGCAGTGTTTTTTTGTATGGTCTTTGGCCATCTGCACTAGAAACAAGTGGAATTCAAAAGCAAGTAAGTTTAGACTATCTTAAAACAGATTCTTAGCTTCATCTCAGATCCACTGAATAAATCTAGGAGTTAACCTTATTTATATTAATTTAAAAACCACTTCTGTAATAAAGATACCACAGATAATAATCCACTTCTTGCCTCAAGGGTGCCCTCAATTTAATTAAAAGATTAACACTTTGTCTTAAATAAAAATGAGTCAAAATAAAGATCATGATATAAATTTAAAATATGTGAAAACTAAGGTTATATAGGGAATCCATGCAGTATTATGAGAGAGAGAGAAGGCAATACGTTAAAACCACCATCTCCTCTTGAGGACAACACATTAGATTAGGATTGTTGAGTCCCTGAAGGAGGTGGACACACAAATACAGAATTCGCTTTTTGAAAGAATTTTTAAAAAGCATGTCTTCCCAAAATGTCTCTTTATAAGAACAATTAGTATCAGGTGAGCTCAGCAGTAGATTTTTATACAGATGTTGAAGTAGGTAAGAAATATATATTTTTTTTGAGCAATTAAGCAGCAAAAAAATGGCAGAAGTCTAAGCGTGCAAGTATTTCTCACCGCAATTAGATTCTAGAGAAGCATGAAGCACGGTGAGAAAAAAAAAAAAAGACAATTACTAGGAAGAAGTAAAAAAGTCAAAGGAGAACAGAGGAAGTCCTTTCAAATGTTAAGCTACCTAGTAGTTCTTTTGTTGATTCCCATTTTCTGAAAGCTGATCCACTTCATGGTAAGATTGGAAAGTTTTTCAAGACAGAGTATCTTAGGTGAAAGGGAAAGAAATACTGAAAGCCAGAAAACTGGCTACGTGTGTTCAAAGGAGGTAGGAATTGTGCTGGGCTTTGAAAGATTGATGCAAGCCACAAGAGAAATTTCGTAGTTGGAGTGCACTGTGATGAGCCTAGAAGTATAGATTACATCATATGGTCAAGGATTATGCATAGGCATTTTATAGATAATCTAAATCACATCTTAAATTGTCGATTCAACATCAAAATGTGTGGTCTTTATATTTCTATCAACTATACGGAAGATTCTAATTTTTATAAATAACATTTTAGTACCAGAAAAGTAACTATTGCCAAAAGTCTTTCAGAATTATAAATGAATATGAAAATGACGTTATAATTATGTTTGGTTTACTTAAGAGTGATCTATTGTATAACACATGGACTTCAAGGTGTAATGACTTAAAACAACCATTTATTTTGGTCACAATTATGTAGGGCGAGAATTTGGAAAGTGCATGGCTAGGTGGTTTTTATTTGATGCATGGGCATTAGTTTTGGCAGCTGGGGTTAGAGGATCCAATTCCAAAATAATTTCTTCACCCATATGCCTGGTAGCTTTGTTCTGTTTGGCTTCTTTCTTTCTCCAAAAGGAGAATGCCTCTTTGTCTTCTTACAGCATGTTAGTTGTACTTCTATGTGAAAACTTGCTTCCCTGAAACTGCTTCCAAAAAACACAGATGGAAGCTGCAAGGTCTAGAACGCCACTTCCGCTGCATTCTGTTAGTCAAACTTAGATTCAAGAGGTAGAGATAAATAGACTCCACCTTTCACTGGGGTATGACATGAGCGCATAGGTAGGGAAATAATTAACGGCAGCCTCTACTGAGACAGGCTACAGTGTCTACTCCCCTTACCCAGACAGATTATCTGAACCCCATCTGTACACCCAAGATAAAATGGCAGAGGAAAACAGCAAAGGCAATCCAATTCAAAAAAGGAGGAAACACAAAGTACATAGTGGTCCCTGGGTCATAGCAATTCTGAAATCCAGCAGAACCCTTATTGCCAGTTTCTAGTTTATAACCCAGTTTGGTTTCCCAGAGATAGTTCTCTGAGCTCCTTGTTCTTTGTTATGACTTCAAAATTATTTAAGACCTCCCTCATAGGGCGTCTAAAGCTCTTTTCAATATGCTTTATGTACTCTTTTAGCTAATAGTTGTTTTTTTTTTTTCTCTTAAGGGCATTGTCCTAAGGCAGTCTCTTAAGCAACCCAATTTAGATGAGAAACGGTTTTATCTTCAAACTCATCAAGCTCATTAATATTTTCTCTAAACTTTGCTTTAAAACTTATACATTCTTTTGTTCATCTCTCCCTTGTATTTGACTATAGGCAGCTAGATATGAGTGAGCACTTTTCTACATTTACATTTTCCCTAGAAATTATTGCAGCCATTTTCATGAATTAGATGCTTTTCTTATTGTCCATGTAATAAGAAGCAAAAAAGTTGCTAAACATTTCACCAATGTACAACAGGGATCCCCTTTTCACCGGCCCCAATAACATTTTCTAGACTGTTCTTCAAATCCTCACCAGTACACTCCCTGAGATCCTTTGATCAATCTACTTTAGAGCAGATGATAGCCAAAAACAGCAAAGAAATTTTCAGTCTTGTCCATTTTCTTATCTTCAACTCTTACTCTAGCACTAAACATATAGTAAGTATTAAAAGAATAGACAAATTAATAGTAATTATGACCACTTTTTAAATACTGACAAAGGTAAAATAATTTTATTTGAAAGACTGATCAGTAAAAATAAATAACATGGAAACCCTTTGAAATGTTTTTACCAGGTGAAGCTTAAGATAACTTATAGTCTAGATCAATATAGTTAAAGAGCAAAGATGTTAATAAAATTTAAAATACAATAAAAAGGACCATTGTTTGATTCTTAAAAGTTATCATTGATCTATAGCAAATAAAAATATGCATACAAATTTTTAAAATTATGGAGCATATAAAATTAGGGAACAGAAAAATATATAATATTGAAAAGGGCCAGAACAAATTCATGAATAATAACTCCAAATGGAAGACAGGCTATTTGGGTTGTAGTTGTCTTTATGCAACTCAGTTGAGTTTTTAGCATTTGACATTGACCTGTGGAAGAAGAAATGTATTCTCCTCTTAATGCCAATGCCAAAGAGAAAATACTGTGATGAATCATGGATCTGATACACCATGATAGTTCTTATGTTTTCTGTTTTCAGTATGTGGAAAATATTTAGTCATTCTGTCTTTTATCTTACTACACACTGGGCCTTGCTTTAAGCAACTTCTGCTTTTTACTTTTTCAGAAGATATTTGATTTCTTTACTACTTGGCATTGAAGTTGGTTTATGTAATAAAGTTTATACACTAGGAATCATGAGACATGGCTCTAACTACCAGAATTAATTATCTGTAAATTATTCCATTTAAGGTGTTCCCTCAGTTTCCTTGCTTGTAAAAGAAATTTTCAAACAAAATGATCTGTGAGTCTCCACATTTATGATTTTATGATTATGTTCATCTATCCCTGATCTGGCATGTCTTAATTTTCACTTTTGGTATTCAAAAAGACTTAGGATGGAAGGTAGAGGACTCAAACCAAAGTGAATTTTGGGGGGGTGATATTGATTGCCAATAATAATGTTGGTTTTGTACATTGTGGTAGCAAAAAACTCACTCGTCTTTCTTTTGAAGAATTATTCCAAATGAGCAAAACATATTACAAAACGAAATCATATTTTTATAATCAAATGAAGACTTGCTTCCTGTCAAAGTTGGTAAGTTTCAGCCTCAAGAAATAAATGATAAATGATATCAATTCCTAGATGCCACTCCAGAGCAAAATGAGTTATTTTTCTGGGTAAAAATCAGTAAAAAGGACAGTAAATGGGTGAGGAGTGGTGACTCATGCCTGTAATCCCCACACTTTGGGAGGCTGAGGTGGGAGGATTGCATGAGGCCAGGAGTTTAAGACCAGCCACTGAGTAACAAAAGATCCTGGCTCTACAAAAATAAAATAAAATAAAAAATAGCTTGGTGTGGTGATGCGCAGCTATAGCCCCAGCTACTAAAGTGGCTGAGACCAAAGTATTACTTGAGCCCAGGAAGTCGAGGCTGCAGTGAGCCGTGATAGTGCCAGGCCCTCTAGCCTGGGTGACAGAGTGAGAGTCTGTTTCAAAAGCAAACAAACAAATAAACAAACAAGAAAGAGCAGAAAATAATGTTGAATGCAGGCAAACTTGGGACATTATTTGCAACATTTTACTACATAAGAAACCTGTGTAAAACCTTTCTTTTATATAGTAATAATAACTCCAAAACAGAATCACAGAGATATCTTTTTAGAATGATACATATCTCTTTTTTTTTTTTTTTTTGAGTTGGAGTCTCACTCCGTCGCCCAGACTGGAGTGCAGTGGCCACTCCCGGCCACCGCAGCCTCGACCTGCTGGGCTCC
>CAUYQG010021436.1:0-15418 GCA_963574415.1 Tarsius wallacei
GGCACTGACTTGCCAGAAAGCAAGTCACCTTGAAGGCAGAGCCTCTAGCCCCAGGCAACATCTTAACCGCACCCTCCCAGCCACCGCAGCCTCAACCTGCTGGGCTCCAGTGATCCTTCCGCCTCAGCCTTCCAAGTAGCTGGAACTACAGGCGTGCGTTACCACGCCCGGCTCATTTTTTTTGATTTATTGTAGAGATGAGGTCTCGCCAAGTTGCCCAGGCGGGTCTCGAACCCGCGGGCTCAGGCAATTCACTCACCTCAGCCTCCCAAGGCGCGGGATTACAGGCTAAGCCACCGAGCCCGACTGGGAGCTTTTTGTTTTAAACCTACTAGGTAGACTTGGAGGTTTTAATGTTTTCGACTGTGATTCTAAGAAACACATTTTAAATTGCTGCCGAGTATACACACATACGTAAAACTGAAACAATTTTTAGGAAATAGTAATTATTGTTATTACCAGTGATGTACTTTGCTGTCTACTTTTCTATTTCATTGTTTAAACGTTGATAGCACTGCTTTAAATTGATTTCATCAACCACAAATAGATCAGGGCCCGTAGTTTGAAAAACACTGGTAAAATAGCTCCCTTGCTGTTATAAATCAACCTAAAACTTAATGATTTAAAACAATAAACGTGTTTATCTCATATAGTTTTTTTGGGTCAGGAATCTGGGAGTAGGTTAGCTAGGTGGTTTGGTTCTGGGTCTTTCAGGAGGGTGCGGTTAAGATGTTGCCTGGGGCTAGAGGCTCTGCCTTCAAGGTGACTTGCTTTCTGGCAAGTCAGTGCCCTTGGCTGCTGATGGCAGAAGTTCTCAGTTCTTCTCCATTGGACTGCTTGCATGTCCTCCCAACATGGTGGTGGTTAGTTACCTTCAGAGTAAGTGATCCATATTGTCACTTCTGCCATATTCTATTAAAAATCATTCACTAAGTCCAGACCAAACCTAAGTGGAGACAAATTAAGCTCCAGCTCTTCAAGGGAGGCATATCAAAGAATTTATGGACATATGTTAATAGCTGCCACAATTCTGTGTTTTTCCAATTTATGGATGAGTTAGGATTGAACCAGAAGCCATGTGGAAGTCAATCTGTAAGTAATTATCTTAGTTAATTAAGTCTGCTTTTTTTTCTCTGAGGACATCTAGTCACACTTCCTTCTCAATCTTAAATTTGAGGAAATAGGTTCAAAGAAGTGAAGTAATTAACTAGCCCAAGGTCATTCAGTCTAGGAAAACTTCACAGATTTTTTTCTGACCTTTGTCATGAGTAATGTGTGGGGATGATAAAGATAAGAAAATTGCAGATAAGTTTTATTTCTTCTGAAGAAGTGATGGTGCAAAACTGTTGTTCTCTAGTCTTCCAGTTTGCAGGCATCTGCTTGATAATAGTTAACACTTTTAGCTACAGGTAATGCTTGGTGTTTGGAGTTGTAGATTCCTCCTGCTTAGCACCCTTCCCACTCAGTTGGTTTTTACAGGAAACAGAAAACATGCTTACTACATATACTTATTAAGCTACTTTGAGTAGAGTTAGTTGCAGATGCTGCCTGTATGCCGACCCTGAGATTGTACTATGCTAATTCCAGTTAGCATATTTTGAGGACTTAAAAGAGGATGTTATGACTTAAAGATAATCAGGATTTAAGTGTAAAGAAAACTGCACCACTTCTTTATGCTGTAACATCTTGATAGAAATTTTGGATCTGAAAGGATTTTGTTCTAAGGCTGGCTTTAGCTTAGTGATGCAAGGAATAGGATGAGACCCTGACATTGGTAGTGTGAGTGAAGCCAGGATACATTTCTAAGGACTTCCTTAAATTTTTGTTTTTTTAATCCTCTAGGCTTTTCTGAGTAATGGTAGGGTTACAGTAGTAAGTTGTCTTACAATTTTGTTTCTACAAATGGTATGTTGGCTACTTTTTTTTTTTTTTTTTAAGTTGGAGTCTCACTCTGTCACCCAGACTGGAGTGCAGTGGCCGCTCCTAGCCACTTGCAGCCTCGACTTGCTGGGCTCCCATGATCCGTCTGCCTCAGCCTTCCAAGTAGCCAGAACTACAGGTGCGTGCTACCACGCCTGGCTAATTTTTTTGATTTATTGTAGAGATGAGGTCTCACCAAGTTGCCCAGGCGGGTCTCGAACCCGCGGGCTCAGGCAATTCACTCACCTCGGCCTCCCAAAGTGCGGGATTACAGGCTGAGCCACCGAGCCCGGCCTGGCTACTTTTTTCTTAAACCATTTTCTGGTTTCTCTTACTACTGTGATTCCCGACTGTTCCTATTCTGATCTAAAGTGCTGTTTGTACACACTTACTTTGATTACTCTTGCTTGTCTACCTATGTCTTGCATCACCTCCCTCACTGTAAGCTCTTTGGGGGCAGGGACTTCTTTTTATGTGTATTCCTGGTACTAAATGCTTGCAGAATTGAATTGAATTTGTAGTTGAAAGATCTAAGATGATGATCATTTTTCCCACTAGAACCAAATGAAAAAAATGTAGAAAGCCTCTGGGTACAGGTATTAGGTTCAGTACTGTTGATGTGACTAGGAACTGCCTCTGCTCACAGGTGCTCACATTCCAGTGCAGGAGAAAAGCAATCAGATGCTTAATTTTATACTATAGATGTGCAAAGGGCTGTGGTAGTGTTGATGAAGCTGATATTTAAACTGTATCTTGGAGAATGAGCAGGTGTTCAAAAGGTAGACTTAGGTTTTGACATGCTTGGGTGTTAAGCATTTCTTAGCTTTACTCCATTATAATCTACCTTGAATTGTTCATGTTTTACTGTTGGTGTGTTCTTTACAACTATGCAGTCCAATTAATGTCACACTAGCCACAAGTGCTCCGTAGTCACATGTGGCTAGTGGCTACCATATTGCCTCTAGCCACATGTAATATATCAAACATTTTCATTGTTGCAGAAAGTACTGTTGGACAGCACTGCTCTAGAATCAAGTTTCGCTTATCTGCATATTTTTACATTATCTATAGTCTGTGAGTTTGGAATAGAATAAGGGAAACATAATAGCTTCCTGATATTGTCGTTGGGAGAGAGACTGGTTGCTATTTAAGAAAAGAGCAGAGAGGATATGGTATATTGTAGTGGTTAAGAATATAAGCTTTGGAATCAGATTCAGGTTGGAATTAGGCTTTGTCTCTTACAAGCTCTATGGCTTTGAGCATGTTACTTAACCTCTGAGCCTCAAGGTTTTCCTTTTCCTCAAGTAGGGATAATATTAATCTCATAATGTTGGGTAAGTATAAAAATAGTACTTATAATATGGGGTACTTAACACAACACCTCAGGAAATGACAGGATCGTTAATATATTTTTGAAATAATCACTGATTTTTTTTTTTTTTTGAGTTGGAGTCTCACTCCGTCGCCCAGACTGGAGTGCAGTGACACGCTCCCGGCCACCGCAGCCTCGACCTGCTGGGCTCCGTGATCCTTCCGTCTCAGCCTTCCAAGTAGCTGGAACTACAGGCGCGCGCTACCATGTCCGGCTAATTTTTTGATTTATTGTAGAGATGAGGTCTCGCCAAGTTGCCCAGGCGGGTCTCGAACCCTCAGGCTCAGGCAGTTCACTCACCTCAGCCTCCCAAGGCGCGGGATTACAGGCTGAGCCACCGAGCCCGGCTACTGATTTTTTTTCAAAGATTAGAATTATACAGTAAAAGTTTTTTTTTTTTTTTTAGCATATAGTTCTGTGGATTTTAACATACTATACATTTGTGTGACTACCAATACCAGAATACAGGACAGATCTATCACTTCAAAAAACCTCTTCATGCTGTCTTTTTATAGACTCACCCTCCTCCCTGGCAATCACTGAGATGAGATGAGATGGCAGTCTCTGTGACTGTAGTTTTGCCTTTTCTAGCATGTTATTTAAATGAAATTATACACAGTATGTAGCCTTTGCAGACTGCTTCTTTCACTTAACCAAGTTGAGAGATTCAACCAAATTGTTACATGTATCAATAGTTCAAAACTGATTTTTAAGGATATTTTAATTTTGAATCATTATTTATTAAAAGAGACATGTGAATCTGAATTCTTATAATTCTTCAAGTTGTGTTTGACTCAGGATTTTTATGTTTAAAAATGAAATAAATGATGTAACTTATAGGGAAAAATTACTACTTCCCCTGATAACAGCAGTGTTTGACTTTATGAAAATGATCAAAATGTTCAGACCGGGTGCAGTGGCTCATGAAAATAATTGATCAGGCCGGACGCAGCAGCTCACACCTGTAATGCCAGCACTTTGGGAGGCAGAGGGGAGAGGATTGCCTGAGCTCAGGGGTTCGAGACCAGCCTAGGCAATTTGGTGAGACCATGTCTCTACAGTAAATCAAAAAATTAGCTGGGTGTGGTGGCGTGTGCCTGTGGTTCCAGCTACCTGGAGGACTGAGGCAGAAGGATTGCCTGAGCCCAGCAGGTCGAGGCTGTGGTGGCCGTGAGTGTGCCACTGCACTCCAGCCTGGGTGACAGTGAGACTCTGACTCAAAAAAGAAAAAGAAAACGACTAATCATTGGTAGGGAAGGTTCTTGTTTTTAATAGTGGATCCATATTAAAGATCTGTAGAGTTGCAGCAAAATCCTGAGTTGGAAAAGGTGGCTGTTTAAATCACTAGTTTCTGAAATGTGGTCTCTGAAGATACCATGACTAGTCCTGGTTTGCCCGGGACTTTCCCAGTTTTAGCACTGAAAGTCTGGCTGCTCCCAGGAGACCCCTTGGTCCTAGGCAAACCCAAGGTAGTTGGTCACCCTGTCTTTTCTGAAAAGAGACATACAAAGAAACTGAGAGAATTCCAATTCATCAGGTTTCAATAGTGAACCATCGGACAAGTATTTCAGCTAATCTTAATTGCCGTCAGGGTGCTTGAAGTAAAAATCTCTAAGGTAACCAGAACCTAAACCACATGAGGCTTTTTAGATTAAAATCAACACCTTGAATTTAAGGTTTTGTGGCTAGAGGTTTAGATTTGACTAGAATTACATAATTGATGTAATTCCAAAATGTTAGTTTCTTGCTGTCGATAATAGTTTTCATTTGATGAGTTCAAGAGGCACTCTATTCATCTTTTTATTTTGCAAGTATTTTAAGAAATTGTTTATGGTAAGCAACTTCCCAAGTCTCGTGTAGAACCTAAGTTAAAAGTTGAGTTTATACTTAAACATTTAAGTCTGTGTTTTGTTTTAAATTCTGCAGAGGAAGTGAAAATGTGGCCTTTAAAAAATAGCCCTCTATGAGAAAAGGGAATTTAGAATACTGACCTTAAACCTTCCTTTAAAATGGCAGTTCAGAACCAGTGGTGAGAACTGAAAGTGAATGGATTTGGAGTGGAGGCATCAGAAACATCCCCTCTACTTCTCATTTGCTTTGCAAAGGCAGAGAAGCAGGGCATGAGAAAGCAGGAGAACTGAGGGATCACTTGAAGCCAGTACTTAGTGAGTTCCAGTGAACTATTTGAAGTCTAAGCCAGTATAAACCAGTGGACTCTAAGTTAGTGGTTCTCAGTACTTCGTGAGCTTAAGAGTCTTCTGAAAAATTGTAAGAAACAGATTTCCTAGCTGCAGCCCCAGTGGTCCTGATTTAGTAAGTGTGGAATTCAGGAATGAGTAATATTCATGGGGAAGCTAGGAGTTTGCTGATACAGTTGGTCCGAGGACCGTACTAGGAAAACATGCTTTTAGTGATAGAAAGGCAGGACAATAATTTAAAATAGGTGAATGTGGGTGGTTTATGTAAAAGATAAAACTAAAAAACTATATTGATTTTATGTATTAGAAAATAATCTGCTTCTGACTGCTGTGGTTATCCAAAAAGGCACTGCAGAATACTTGTTGGCAGCTGCCTGGCATACACAAGATGTATAGAGTTTTAAAGTCTTTTGGAATTTGCATTGAAGAGCCAACCCATTTTATACAGTGGAAATAATGTTTTATATTTAAGTGAATCATTCTGTTCCAACTCAGGATCCAGAACATCTATAAGCCTCATTTACTGTGTTTCTTAAATGCTCAAAGTGGGGGGAATCCTGGGAGTTTGATTCAGCTTCCATTTAATCTCAGACTCCTACGTGGATTTTTACTCTGCTTTTTACATATTTCATTAATCCTCACAGAAACCCTGTGAGATACTACTATTAAACCCATTCTACAGATGAGGAAATTAAGGCCCAGAGGTTCAGTGATTGGCCCAAGGTGATACAGCTGGTAAGTGGTGGTGAAGCAAGGATTCAAATCCAGGTTAGTGTTAACCAGTGTGCTCTCATTTGTGATAGAAATTTGATACCACTTGGAAGACTTTGGGAGCCAATGGTGAATGTACTTTAGTTCTTAATATTCTGGTGTAATTTTGGGGTAATTTTTGTTCTTACAGAGGTGGTGGTCTTGAAGATAATTTTTACTTGTGTTATAACCAGTGTAATTTTTAATACTCTTCCATAATTTAAGTTGAAGTTTTTTTTGTTTCTGTTTTTAAATTAGTCGGGCGTGGTAGCGCACGCTTGTAGTTCTGGCAAGCTGAAGTTTTAAATCATAAATATTTGAAGAAAATGTTATTCTCAATATTGATACTTTAAAATAAAGCTATTTTATCACTTTTAAAAAAGCCTTTGTATCTAGTGGAATGTAATACCTTAATGAGTTGATGTTCACCATGATCCATTTAAACATAGGCTAACTGCAGATTTAATACTGTTTTTCTTCTTGAAACTGTATTTGTTACATTTCCCCCACAAAACTATATACTAATAAATGTTTATCAAAGTCTTTTGATCATCTTTTTGTTCTTTGCAAGATATTTGCATATAAATTCAATTGTTGAACTTTAATTTGCCATAACCATAAGACACTAAATGTTCATGTTTTTTCCTTGATTATTCCAATTGTTATTACTAGTCAATTGACCCAAACAGCAAGTTGTACACATTGATTCTTGGAATACAGTTTTATTGGAATTGCACCTCTTAGTAGATGGGGGGAAATATAATGGCCTCAATTAAAGGAGGCTGCATTGACCAGTCTTCCAAATTATCCTCTTGTGTGACTTCCCAAGAGTCTTAGAAAAAATAGATTAAATATATTTAAAGGTTATTAAGTATAGAGGACTAAACTATTCAGGATAGGCGAGCGATGCCTGTCTTCTGTGTGATAAGATAGGAAAGGAGAACAGGCTTGATAGGTGTTTTGCAGGTATGTGCACAGGCCATGTTGATTCTGTGAAAATTAGGTGGATCTTGATCTAGAAAGCAGTTCTTGAACTATCCATGCCTACATGCTCCTTGGGAACCATTGGGGTACAGGTCCTCAGATGGAAGACAGCTTGGTGGCTCAGCCTGTAATCCCAGCACTTTGGAAGGCTGAGGTGAATGGATTGCCTGAGTCCATGGGTTCGAGACCACCCTGGGCAACTTGGCAAGACTTCGTCTCTACAGTAAATCAAAAATTAGCTGGGTGTGGTAGTGCACACCTGTAGTTCTGGCTACTTGGAAGGCTGAGGTTGAATGAGACTCCAATTCAAAAAAAACAAAAAACAAACTTGCAGCATGCAGACAGACACCAGATGTTCACCTTAGCACTGTTATCGCAAACACTTATAAGGGTGTGTATTCTCTTGGTGGACTATCATGTAAGAGTTAAAACAAGTTGCAAAACAATGGTATGTAATATATATATATATATAAAGAAAAATTCTCTGTGTAGGGCCTGTAGCAGGGCAAGGGTGGTTATGCATAAAAATAAGACATTGGAAATACTTGCTTTTTTTTTTGAGTTGGAATCTCACTGTCGCCCGGGCTGGAGTTCAGTGGCATACTCACGGCCACCTCAGCCTTAACCTGATGGGCTCAGGTGATCCTTCCACCTAAGCCTTCCAAGTAGCTGGAACTACAGGCATGCTCCACCACACCTAGCTAATTTTTTGATTTATTGTAGAGATAAGATCTCACCAAGTTACTCGAGCTGGTCTTGAACCCGTGGGCTCAGGCAGTCCTCTTGCCTCAGCCTCCCAAAGTGCTGGGATTACAGACTTGATTGAGCCACCACGCATGGCCAGATTTGCTTTTTAAAATGTTAATTGTCCTGATGGTAAATACATTTTGTGTCTAGTATTTTGATTTCCCCAAAGAATGTGTGAAACAAAAATGTCTCTGGGAAAAACACTGTGACTAACTTGGTGAAAGGACAGAAAGTAAGTATTGATTAATAAAAGGCGAAGCGCCAGTGAACATACTCAAATTATACCATCTATAATAGGTACATATGTATATATATTTCATTTCTGCTATCAAAAACTTGTGTATACTGATTTCAACACTCCTTAGTCCCTGTATGGTTCTCTCTGGGTAAGTTGTGTCCAAAATACAAGTCTTTGGCTTTAAGAAGTATCTTTGCCTAGATTTCCTAGTCGCTAAGGTTATTAAATGTTCTTTAAAGGGAAGTACTTTTCTTTGTACTGTCAGTGATATAGACACAAACACCAGATTCTCTGTAATTTTTATTCACATATATTTGGAGCTGGAAAAGATCATTACAACAATTGAATAAAAAAGTTAAATACCTATTAAATAAGAGATCACTCAGTAGTGAACATTTATTTTTTGATTGTAGAACTTGAATATCTGTTGCAATGATGCTTGTTATCACTTGATCAGAAAAATACTCGTCCCAGCTCAAACATTACCTTAGGATAAAAAGAATTAATTTCATGTCAGACAAACTTGGTATAAACAAAAATGACAACCAGCCTGGGCAACATGGTGAGACCACATCTCTACAATAAACAAAAAAATTAGGGCATGGTGGTGCACACCTGTGGTTTCAGCTATTTGGAAGGCTGAGGCAGAAGGATTGCCTGAGCCCAGCAAGTGAAGGCTATGGGAGCTGTGAGCATGCCACTACACTCCAGCCTGGGAGACAGACTCCAACTCAAAAAACAAAAATGACTTTTCCAAGATAATGATTAATGAAAAATGCTCCTGAAGCAAAAGTAAATATTTGCTTTTCTCACATGGCAAGCTGTACATCTGAGGCACAGGTACTTGATGTTATGTTATACATTTTGCTATCTTTAAAAATGTGGAAGCTTTTCAAAAACTACATTTAATGCATTTGCAACCATATTGTTGCTATTTGAAACTCACCTCACTTCCAAATATACTTTGTAATTAAAACAAAGTCATCCACCTGGGCTCGGTGGCTCAGCTTGTAATCCCAGCACTTTGGGAGGCCGAGGCGAGTGGCTTGCCCGAGCCCACGGGTTCAAGAACAGCCCAGGCAATTTGGTGAGACTTCGTTTCTACAATAAATCAAAAAGTAGCCAGGCGTGGTAGCACGCGCCTGTAGTTCCAGCTACTTGGAAGGCTGAGGTAGAAGGTTCGCTGGAGCCCAGCGGGTTGATGGGGTAGCCATGAGTGTGCCACTGCACTCCAGCCTGGGCGACAGAGTGAGAGTACGACTCAAAACAAAACAAAGTCATCTTTCCTGCTAGTTTTCTATCTCAAACTATGTTACGACTGTAGCCCTTGTGTCTGTGAGAGGACGGTAAGTGATGCTGTTTCTGTTGTACCTCAATGGTGATGAGGATGACGATCATCCATTCCAAGCGGAGTGCCCTCTTCTCATGCAGATGATTCCGCATGAGATCTGTCAGTTCCATGCAGTGCTGAAGTTTTTCATTCATGACCTGTGTAAGAAAAATCGTATCATGTATTTCTATGTAGATCATGTAAGTAAACAGTATAGTTACATGCATTAGATTCTATAGGGGCACAGTAAAAATAATCCTTTCAACTCTTGCTCCCCAGTCCTTTCCTCCAAAGGGCAACCAGTCAGTGTTACCCGGTTTATTGTTAATTCATCTAGAGACATTTTGTAATACACAAGATTTAACTGCAAGAAGTACTTGGCATACTAAAGCTCTTCTCCGAGATTTTGATGGAAAACCTAAAAATAAGGTTTTTGAGTCCTAGTTTTTGGTAGCTGCCCTTGGGTTTTTAGCAGTTAAAAAAGGCAAACTTGATTTTTTTTTTTTGACCTAAAGATACCAAAAAACGGTGATTATCTTCTAGAAAGCCTCTAACCCATTTGGCTTGCTGCACACTCACCACTAGATGGCACAGCTTTTCACTGAGCCACAGTCGGCCTTAGGATGCCTCAAAACAGCTGGTTGCAGGGGTTCAAAGAATCTGAATTTAAACTTGGACTTGACTACTGGCAAGTTATATACCTACTATATATATATCACTTTTGGAAACCGGGAAGTCTGGAAGCAGATTTTTAAAATGGTTTTATTCTCCCATGGGATATTCTGAAGGCACAGGTTTGGTCAGTGGAGGTTGAGATGAATTTTCAGAGACACGTTCAGGGACTGATGGGAACGTGGTAGTGCACTGTATTAACTGATCCTGCACAGAACAAGGCACTGCCTTACTAATGAGGGATAACAGTGAACCAATGAACCACACTTGGTGGATACCCCCTGTGGCTTCTAATCTGCATACATTTATAGAGCATGCCTCTTTCATTCCTTTCCCCTCTTTGCTCCTGCCCTCCCCTTTTTTCTATTCCTGCTGCCTGCTTGATCTTGGTCTGTAACATGTTCATCCTTAAGCTTGTTTCTCTCAAACTACTGACTGCCATCTCCCGTTTTCTTTCACTCCACTTGTATATATTACCACAATTCCCCTAAACCTCCAAAAGTCTCTTAATTATTAAATCTAACATAGTTCCAAACCTCATCCCAAGTGCTTGGCAACACACTGAAATGTGCAAGTAAGAATCCCTACTACTGCTTGCCTCCCATTTCATTTAGCCATAGAAGCATGCACCTTACATACACACAGATAAGGGTGTAGGAAAAAACAGAAGAGGTCTCACAGGTGGTCAGTGTGAACAAGGCTTTAAGTAGAAGAAAATTGGCAGGAATAAATGGGGAAGGGGGCAGAAGGGGTGCATTTCAAGTATAGGAAAGGGCAGGGAGATAAGCATAGCTACGTTGTGGATAACCCAGAAGGAAGTGCTTGAAGTGAGGTTGAGAAGGTTAGTGCCAAGCTGAGAGGTACTGTGCAGCACACGTGGTATAGGCACAATCACGCCTCCACCCCAAAGATATTCATGGAACCTGTGAATATGACAACATGGCAAAGGAGAATTAAGATTACATATGACATTAAGGTTGCTAATAACAGAGCAACCTGGAGAGAGAATCCTAGATTATCTGGGTGAGCCCAATGCAATCACAAGGGTCCTTACAAGTGGAAATGGGAAGCCGAAGAATTCAGAATGATATGATGTGAGGACTTGACTCGCCTTTGCTAGATGGAGGAAGTGGCTATGAACAAGGAATGTGGGGAGCCTTGAGGCACTGGAAAAAGGTGAGGAAACGGATCCCACCAGCAGCCTCTATAAAAGAATCTACACCTTGACTTTGGCTCAGCAACACCTAGGTTTCTGGCCTGCAGAACTGTAAGATGACAAATTTGTGTTAAGTTGCTAGGTTTGTGTAATTTGTTACAGCAGCAATAGGAAACTAATACACCATGCTAGAACATCTGAGCTTTATTCTGCAGGCAATGGAGATTTTGTTCAATCTTGAAACATTTAACGTTTACTGTAATGGACTGGGTCTGTGGAGATTGGTGAAAAAACCCGTCTCTGCCTTCAGCCAAAGGGTACAGAGAGATTGGAAAAGGGTCCAGTGTGGAGGCTGAGACAGTGAAGAAGCTATTAGACTAGTCCAGGTGAGGGAGGAGGGTGAGGGGCTGTGGAGAAGCACATTTATAGTTGGAGACTTGAAGGCAGGTGTCAGTACGGTACTCTTCTATGTTACTAGTCCAGGGTCCATCGCTTACATTTTCAATAAATATTTACCAATGAATGGATGATACTATGAAATGATGACTTTCAAGGAAAATGAAAAGATTGATGTAGAGGGTGAAGCAGAAAGACACCCTGATGACTTTCAAGTTTCTGATTGAGTGACTAGATAGGTAAGACTAGGGGGTCTTCCCATTGGCTAAAATAGAACAAAGAAGGTTCAACATTTTCTGGGAGAATACTATGACTTCATTTGGAAATTTCAATCATTGATTTAGTCTACAAATAAATGCTGAGTACATACTGTATCTGAGCCCTGTGCCAAGAACTGGGAAGATGATAATCATGGTCTTGATCTCATGGAGCTTACACTCTATTAGGGAATGATGCACATAATAATTTTGAAAAGGATGCTATGAGATATGTAAAAATGGAGGACCTGGAGATTTAGGAGGTAATTGAAAACGTTTGGAAGGCAAATGGGAGAAAATGGCTAGAGGCATATCTGTTATTACTTTTAAAATTATTTGTAGAGATGAGGGGTCTATGTAGTCCAGGATGGTCTTGAACTAGCCTCAAACAGTCCTCTTATCTCAGCCTCCCAAAGTGTTGGAATTATAGGTGTGAATCACTGTATGTGGCCCAAGATACACATCTAAAAATTACTGGGAAATTTCTCCTAGGAGGTGATGTTTGGGCTCATCAGGCAGAATGTGGGTAGGGCCAGTCCTGGCCCAAGGACACAGAAAGAATGAATCAAATCACGATATGAAAGTACATGAGATATATACTTTACTATTATTTTTTTAAGTCAGAATTGCACTCTGTCACCCAGGCTGGAGTACACTGGCATGCTCACAGCCATCGCAGCCTCAACCTGCTAGGCTCAGGTGATCCTTCTGCCTCAGACTTCCAAGTAGCCGGAACCACAGGTGCACACCACCATGACTGGCTAATTTTTTGATTTGTTGTAGAGAGGAGGTCTTGCCAAATTGCCCAGGCTAGGCTCATACTCCTGAGCTCAGGCAATCCTCTTGCCTCCGCCTCCCAAAGTGTTGGGATTATAGGCATGAGCCACTGCATTTGGCTAGAGATATATATTTTAAATGGTGCCAGATTAAATAGATTTTTATTTTTATTCTTCAGGATATTACCTGAATTTTTCACTCATTTTCCCAGCATGGTTGAGGTGTAAATGACAAATATTTCATGTTTACAGCATACATTCAGTTTATAGTACTGACACATTCTCCCTGTGTACTCAAGCATTCACAAGCCAGTTACTATATTTATATATTTAATCATGCATCATTTAATGATGGGGATCTAGTCTGAGAAGTGCATCATTAGGCAATTTCAGCATTGTGTGAACATCACAGAGTGAACTTACACCAACCTAGAGGGTACAGCCTACTACATACCTCGGCTATTCAGCATGGCTTATGGCTCCATGCCACACAGCTGAACAGCACGGGACTGTACAGAATGCTGTAAGCATTGTAGCACAATGGTAGTTATGTGTCTAAACATAGATCTAAACATGGAAAAGGCCCAGTAAAAATACAGTATTATAATGTTATGGTACCACCATCATATATATGGTCCATTACTGACTGAAATGTGCAACGCATGAATGCAGTTCACACAAGATAAAGCAACTGCCACAGAACTGACTTGTTACAGAAACCCTCTATGCTGAGGCTGAGTGCTACCTACTCTGCTTGCTCTCTAGGCTACCCAGGCAGCTTTCCAGTGGGGGGTTGTAAGCAGCCCTTCCACTCAGAGGAGCTCAGTTCCCAGGCAAGCCCCAAAGCCCTTCCTGGCACATCCCTTCCTTTCTCCAGGTTTTCCCTTTCCTTCCTAGTTGTTCAATTTTTGTCCAGCTAGTTGATTATTCACTGTACTTTTGTTTTCACAATTGACCTTTACTGACATCTCATCTTCCACTGTGGCTTCCATGTTGAATAAAAGGGCTCTGAGTAAGTTTTCAAACACATCCTTACTTTCATACTTCTTTAGACCATATGCTATATTATATCCTTGCTCAAACCTTCATCGTTGGTGACTGTAATCTTGAATTGAAGGAGGCCACAGGATGCAGTGGGTATGCCTGAGCTCAAACTTGCCACGCAGCTGGTTATCTTGGTTACTGCTCAGTTAATTTTTTTTTTTTTAAATTGGAGTCTCACTCTGTTGCCCAAGCTGGAGTGCAGTGACACACTCATGGCCACGGCAGTCTCAACCTGCTGGGCTCAGGCAATCCTCCTGCCTCAGTCTTCCAAGTAGCTGGAACCACAGGCATGTGCCACTATGCCCAGCTAATGTCTTGATTTATTGTAGAGATGAGGTCTCACCATGTTGCTCAGGCTGGTCTTGAACCCCTGAGCTCAGTAAATCCTCTTGCCTCGGCCTCCCGAAGTGCTGGGATTACAGGCATGAGCTACCACACCTGGCTCTCAGTCACTTTTATAACTTAATTAAGCAGAGCAGGCTAGTTATCAGAAGAGGGAGAGAAGTCTGCATCTGCTTGGTGGCAATATATTTCATCACAACCATCATGGTTCCCCCAGAAGTCTTCACACCAACAGAAAAAGCAGGAGTATCCAAGCAGTCACTTCTGAATACCTCCATATTTGTCTCTAGTAAAGGACAAAGAATTCTTACAAGAGGGTTTCTTTTCAAATCAACTTTCTTGAGACATAATATACATACAACGCACCCCCCTAAGTATACAACTTAAAAACACTTTTGACAAATGTTACTGCTGCATTTCCAGTAGTTCCCTGTGCCCCTCTGCCATCTGCCCAGCTATCCAGCCACCCCTCAAGCTGTGGGGAATCAATGATACGCCTTCTGTGCCTATATATGACTTTCTAGGATTTCATAATAAACAGCGTGTACACTTTGGTGTCTATGGTTCTTCTACTCAACATTGAGTTTTGAGACTTATCCATGATGTTGAATGAATTGGTAATTACTCTTATTACTAAGTGGTATTCAACTGTACAGATATGCCATAATTTGTTTTTCTATTCACCTAGTGGTAAGCATTTGGTTATTTCCAATTTCTGATTATTATGAGTAGAGTTACTATGTAAGGACATAGGTTTTCAAATCTCATGGGTAAGTGCTTAGTGGAATTGCTGGGTCACATGGTAAAATGATGATTAACTTTATGAGAAACTGCCAAGCTATTTTGCAAAGTGGTTGTACCAATTTATATGCAATAATGTGTGCAAGTTTCAGTTACTCCATATCACCACCAATACTTAGTATTATCAGTCTTTTAAACTTTAGCCATTTCAATTGGTGTAGGGATACTTAACTGAAGTTTTAATTCGCAATTCCCTGACAAACAATGGTGATGAATATCTTTCTGTATACTTTTCATTTGGCTATTCATGTATCTGTTTTTGTGAAGTATCTGTTCAAATTTTTTGCCCATTTAAAAATAGGTTGTGGCCAGGAGCGGTGGCTCACACCTGTAATCACAGTACTGTGGGAGGCTGAGGTGAGAGAATTGCCTAAGCCTAGGAGTTCGAGACCAGTCTGGGCAACATGGCAATACCTCATCTCTACAATAAAATTA
>CAUYQG010021438.1:0-13498 GCA_963574415.1 Tarsius wallacei
TGACTATCGTGAATAGCACTGCAAAAAACATGGGAGTACAGATTTCTCTTTGACATACTGATTTCCTTTATTTTAGATAAATAACCGGTAGTAGAATGGATGGATCCTATGGTAGTTCTATTTTTAGCTTTTTTGAGGAACTGCCATACTGTTCTTCATAGTGGTTGTACTGATGTACATTTCCACCTCCAGCGTATGAGGGTTCCCCTTTCTCTACGCTCTCTCTAGCATCTGTTATTGCCTCTTTTTGATCCAAGTCATTTTAACTAGGTTGAGATATTATCTTATTGTGGTTTGCATGTCTCTGTTGACTGGTGATACTGAGCATTTTTCATATATCTATTGTTCATCTGTATGTCTTTTTTTGAGAAATGTTTGTTTGAATATATTACTCATTTTTAAGTCAGAGTTTTTTTTCTATTGAGTTGTTTGAGATCCCTAGATATTGTTATTAATTTCTTATCAGATGGGTAGTTGGCAAATACTTTCTCCTATTATGTAGGTTGTCTCCTCACTTTGTTGATTGCTTTTTTTGGTGTGAAGAAGTTTTTTAGTTTGATATAATCCCATTTGTCTATTTTTGCTTTGATGACCTGTGCTTTTGGTATCTTCCACATGAAAAAAAAAATCTTTTCCTAGGACAATGTACAAGGTTTTCTTCTGGTAGTTTAATAGTTTCAGGCCTTAGATTTAAGTCCTTAATTCATTTTTATTTGACTTTTGTCTATATTGTGAGAAAGGGGTCTAGTTGTATTCTTCGGCATATAGCTACCCAGTTTTCTCAGCACCATTTATTGAAGAGATTGTTCTTTCCCTATCGTATGTTCTTGGCAACTTTGTGTTGAAGATGAGTTGACTGCAAATGTGTGGAGTTTTATCTGGGTTCCCTATTCTATTTTGTTGTGCCTGGTTTTTATGCCAGTGTCATGTTGATTTGATTACTATAGCTTTGTAGTAAATTTTCAGGTGGTCCAGTGCCATCAGCTCTGGTTTTGTTTGTTTGTTTTGCTCAAGATTGTTTTTGCTATTTTGGATCTTGTATGACTCAACACAAATTTTAGGATTCTTTCCTCTATTTCTGTGAAGATGTCATTGGTATTTAGGGGTTACATTAAAACAAAATTTTAATGTAGTATTATCATTTTAACATCATTATTTCTTCCAACCCATGAGCATGGAATATCTTTCCATTTTTTTGGTGTCCTCTTCAACTTCTTTCATCATTGTTTTATAATTTGCCTTATGTAGGTCTTTCACTTCTCTGGCTAAATTTATTCTGATATTTTATATTCTTTGTAGAAATTGTACATGGAATTGCCTTCTTAATTTCTTTTTCAGATTTCTCTCTGCTGGCATATATAAATGCTAATGATTTTTATGTCTGTTTTGTATCCTGCAGCTTTACTGATTTCATTTATCAGTTCTAACAGTTTTTTGGTGGAGTCTTTAGATTTTTCTAAGTAAGAGATTATGTCATCTACAAAGGCCTGTTTTTGAGATCACCGATTCTTATCTCTTATCCATTCTGCTTTTGAGAGCCTCTAATTAATATCTCAGTTCAGCAAATGTATTTTTCAGTTCCAAGATTTCTGGTATGTTTTACCCACTTTTTCCTGTGTAAAACAGTCTTGTGTGTAGAAACAGAGAAAGTTTTTCCTGTGTAGAACAGTCTTCAGTGTAGAAACAGAGGAGGTTTTTCCACATACTTGATACTGAGAAGAATGGGGAGAGGGGTGTTGTGGATGGAGAAGTACGATTTTCTTACTATCTGCTCAGAATTTCTTCACTTCTTTGTGGCCCCAGGAACTGTCTCATTTTCATCTTTGAGTTCTGAGACATTGCTGCTAATAATCTCGACACTGTATATTTGTTTTTGATTTTCTGTGTGTAAGAGTGTAACCAGCCTGTATCTACACCACCATTTTGGAAACAGAAGTCTATACACATATCACTTTAAGTTAGATTTAACTTTCTTCCAAACATATAAGGTTAATTTTGAAGAACATGAGTTTGAAATGCTTGGGTCCACTTATTCACGGACTTTCTTCTTCCTCTGCCTTCCCTGAGACCGCAAGAACAATTCCTTCTCAGGCAACTCAATGTGAAAATGATGAAAATGAAGACCTTTACAACGATCCACTTCCATTTAATAAATAGTAAATACATTTTCTCCTTATTCTTTTCTTTTCTTTTTTTAAAAGACAATGTCTTGCTATGCTGTCCAGGCTTGTTTCAAACTCCTGAACTCCTAGATCCAAGAGATCCTCCCACCTCTCTCCTGAGTAACTGAAACTATAGGTGTGCACCACTGCATGCTGCCCTATGATGGTCTTAATAATATTTTCTTTTCTCTTGCTTACTTTATTGTAAGAATACAGACTATACATAGAACAAATTTGTGTCAATTGACTGTATGTTATCAGTAAGGCTCTGGTCAATTGTAGGCTATTAATACATTTTGGAGAAGTCAAAAGTTATATGCATATTTTCAACTGTGTGGGAGTTGGTGTCCCTAATCCTTAGGTTGTGTAAGGTCAACTACATTTATTATGCAATTTTCCTAATTCAGAGTCTTGATATAAATATATAAGGAAAAGTGGATATTCTTTCAGGATATTTTAGAATTGTTAGAGTTCACACATAATCTGTTCGAGAAAATTTTTTGAAAGGAAACTTTATATTAAAGAAATGTTTCCTAGTGAGGACAGGAAAGAAAAAGACGATTTCTTTTATGGAGTGAAGGGTGCACTAACAAGAGGAAAACACAAAGTTAATTTTGGATAATTCAATGCAGTGATGGTATGAAAGATTTGCCGCATTTGTTCAATCACGAAAATTGTTTTTTCTCTTTGCTCCAGGCTCTGGGATTATGATGTGAAAAAGAGAGATATTTTGTATGGTTCCTGCCATACAAAATTTATGGTTTAGTTGGGGAGAAACACATTATGCCAGTAATTATTGCAAAAGTGAAGAATATATGAACTCAGCAAGTACACAGTGAAATGGGAGTTTGACTAGAAAGAAGGAACTGGCTGGAGAAAAAGGAAATAAGGAAAGTGAAATGATCAGGAGAACTCTGACAGATAGCTTTGCACTTTGAAGAAGAAAGTTGAATTTGTATTTATATATGACTTTGAACAGCTAATGGCAGACATTGCGATAGAAAGTGACATGAGCTAAAAAATATTTTTTTCTTTTTCAGTGAGCTTTTAGATTAACTGGGGGTGGTTGTGGTGGGGGTGTTGAGGAGTAAAGGGTAAAGTTGAGAGCCAGGCACAATGGCTCATACCTATAATCCCAGCACTTTGGGAGGTGGAGGCAAGAGGATTGCGTAAGCCCAGGGGTTCGAGACCAGCCTGGGTAGCTTGGCGAGACCTTGTCTCTACAATAAATTTTAAAAAATTAGCCAGGCACAGCGACAGCCACCTGTAGTTCTGGCTACTTGGAAGCCTTAACCCAACAGGTTTTGTCTGCTGTAGCCTTAATTGTGCTTATTTATTCCAGCCTAAGTGACAGCGGGAGACTCTGACAAAAAAAAAAAAAAAGTGGTAACCAGTAAATGGTTATAACTGGTGACAATTCTAAAAGAGGAGTTGAGTGTGTTCGGAAAATAACAAGATGACTTGCTTGGGGCACGAAATGTAAGAAAGAGAATAGCTGGAGTTAGAGCCAGAAACAAAGGTTAGAGCCATATGGTGGAAGGCTTTGAATGCCAGGACAAGGAACAGGACTGGCTTCAGTAGGTTGTAGGGGACCTGGGTAGCCAAGAGCAGAATCTGAACCAGACAAGTTTTAGGAAAACAAGAATTAGAGAAGGAAAGTCTGGAGGCAAGGAAAAAAGGTAAGAGACCCTCTGAATAGTTCAGATAATAAGGGCCAGGAGATGAAATGAGTGAGGTTATATTGAATTGTGAAATTGCTTCCTTTTTCTATCAACTCTATTGAGTTAAATGCAGCATCTGTTCGTCTGCCTGTGGCACAGTTTTTTACTGGATGAAGAACAGCGCTGTATTCACTGGCTGCTGACAATGTCTCTCCTTGTGCTCTGCTATGTTTTAATTATGTTTGACATTCATTGCACACTATTATCCAGTAGCAGCCAATTGAAGAAATGCAGCTTCATTTGAAGTCAAACAAAAGTGGGGACACATGTAATTATACAGTAATATATTGTTTACGTGGAAGCTAGGAGATTTTTAGGTTTAATATACCTGTGGCTTCCTATGTACCACTCCACACTCATGCCTTGTTTTGATTCAATTGTAAGAAGGCTCAGCCCACAATTTAATTATAAACATCCACCCTAAACCAGGAACAGTTCAAAAGAACAACGAATATAAAAACTACATTAGGAATCAGGAGAAGGTGGTGCCTTTTTATGAGGAAATTTTTGAAACACATGCATACAAAAGTGGGAAGACTAGCATAATAAACTCCATGAACCCATTATTCAGTTTCTATAATTATTATCGCATGGCCCACCTTGTTTCATTTGTAACCACACCTATTTTTTACCCTTGATCCTCAACCTGGATTATTTTAAAGCAAATCTCAGGCATCCTATTATTTCACTTACAAATACTTCAATATGTATCTTTAAAAGAGCACTTCAAAAAAAGACATATTATCATTATAATACCTAAAATAAAATTAACAACAATTTTTCAATATCATTACAAATCTAATCATTTCTCCAATTGTCTTGGATAGTTGTTTTTCTTGTTATTCAAATGAAGATGCTTTAAGAACCACACATGACATAGGTTGATATACCTCTTAGCTCTCATTTAATTTGTCGATTCTCTACTATTGCTTTTATACAGTTTTGCTAGTTATTTATTTATTGAAGAACCAAGTCATTTGTCATGTCGAAATTCTCACTTACTGGATTTACTAATTAGTTGTTATGTAGCATGTTATTCTAGTCCCTAGGTTTCCAGTAAACTGATTAGACCTAGAGGCTTGATCAGATTTCTTGTCTATTTACTTATTTATTTGCAAGAGAAGCTTCTGAGTGAAACTGAGTCCTGTTGTATTGTATCATGAGGCATTTAATATCTTTTTTTTAATGTTAAGAGAGATAAATGGTTTCATGTGCTGCCAGTCTGATCCAACTATTATAAAGTTCACCACTGGTTACCTTGAGGCAATATTTTATAAAAGAAAAATAGAGGAAATGCTTAATAAGGTTATTATTTAAATGTTACCTATTAACAATTCATGGATTTAAAAAAATGTGATGTGTTTCAATACATTGGCATAGATTTTTTTAAAAAGTGCACAAATTAAACCATCCTTTGCCTTAAGGGAGCCCTTCAAGTTGACTTCTTTTTCCTTTTGACTTTCCTCTGATAAGTTTGAGAGCTTCCTTGCTTTCTAGCATGACGAGTCATTCAATTTGTTCTCACCCACGTCTGAAATTAGGCATTTCTCCAAGGAGCCCTATTTTCTTTTAAGGGGAAATGGTTTGTAGAAACCACAATCTGAGTAATGAGGTGCTCATTACCACAAAGTTGGTCATTGTTTCTAGGTCTTTCCAACAGATAGAACTAGAAAATATTTTTATTTCAGAAAAATTTCATTGTAGATTGATACTAATATTTCTGATATAAATTTAGAATTTTTATTGAGCGTATATAATTTTAGAGTTGTATCTATTTTCTCACATATTGAACATTTTTGTTTATAATGACATTAAAGTAACTATTTCTTTGCTTTAACCTAGCAATATAAAATTTCAAAATAATCATGCCAATTTTATTACTGACAATATAAATAGTAAATATAGTTTGATTTGTTTACAGTTTTTTTAATCTTTAGGATATATTCCACTAAGTGTTTACTATTAAATATATATATAACTTTATTTGGGGTTTACTCTTCCAATTTAAAAAATTACATGTAATTTTATATTTCTCTTTTCTTATAAAAAGATAGCGTAGCATACATACTCTTTTGAAGAGGACAGCGTTTAGAATGCTATTGAAGAAAGTCCTACCAATCTTGCAGTACTACTCATAAGAACGTTTATGTTATTTTAAAAAATAATTCATATTCTTTTATCATTTGTTCAATAGTTTGGAATTTTTGGTGACCTTTAGCATAAAGAGGTGAGGAGAAATCCTTCTGAGCTTGCTGATGATATGTTCCTGAGTTTTTTAAAAATCAACTTCATCGACAGGATAAAATTAGCTAACTTAATTACAGAGTTCAACATTTTGACAAATATATACACCATGTTACCACCACAACAGTCAAGGAAAAGGATACTTCCATTACCCCCAAAAGCTCCCTCGTACCCATTAACAAGTCCCATAAGTTTTGAGGGTTGATCCCTTTTACTTGCAGTTTTCTGTTTAGAGTAATAAAGTTTTTAGATATAGGCCAACCCATGACCAAATGAACTATCTTCAGGCACACATTAATTTTTATTTGTGTCTATTTTCTTTTCTGCTAGAATCCATGTCAGAAAGCATTGACTTGAAGCTATCAGTATGAAATTCTGCTTTCTCTATGTGAACTGAAAGCTGACATCCATTGTGCTGTTGCTAACGAGACTGAAACTCACATCTCATGGGTTACTCTCACCAGCCAGCCCTGGCTTTTTAAATGTGTATACTTGACATTCATTTAGATAAAGGAACACATTTAAATAGCTATAGCAGCCTGTTTCCCTGAGGGAGTGCTATACATCTGTCCAAAAGATGGGAAATTTCAGTTTTTGAATGATTAGGAAATTTCACTTGTAATCAAAAAGCATAACAGTGAGTTCTATAAATATGACCAAACATATTAGCACACATCATCATGGAATCGTATAAGTTTTAGATTAAAATCTATTTATGAGAAAACAAAGAGAGGTTAAACGACTCTCACAAAGTCACGCAATTTAAGGTTTTGTTGAAATTAAAACCCTTTCTAATAGGATAAACTACCCATTTGCCCTAAATCTCCATCTGTTGATTGTTAATCTCATGATCTTTTCATTGTTTTATGCTGCTATTCTGTATTGCTCTAGTCCTTAGGCATGACTTTTCCCAGACAGAGATTACAGAAATCGTATTCACTGTACCATGAGAAAATTCTCATGGCCCACACTTCACAGTATCAATCAGGTATCATTATCATGAGGTTGCACATCAACCTCATTATAACTATTCTCATATTTGCTTGGTGTAACATACATCTCAGATAGCATACTGTGCCCGAGGGGGATACAAAGTACACATGGAACACCTCTGCACCATCTTACTTTTGCTGCTAATCACCATAGAACAGAGGGACCCAGTAGTTACCAATTGGATAGGAAACTGCTGCCTGCTTTACAGTTCCCTTGTGATAGTGTGGAAAGTTTCACAAGACAGTATGAGCTGTGTTACCATAAACACTTAAGACATTTTTTTTCCTTATTGCAAAAATAAAGCATACCTATTTGGAAAATAAATAAATAATAAAAATAAACAAATAAATAAAAGAAAAAATCACCTCTAATAGTTAAAACTGATTTCCACTTCTAATGTTTTTCCAAACTTATCAAAATTTTAAGCTGCTATTTCTTTGATTTTATCGATTGAGTCGAAGTCTCACTCTGTTGTCCAGGCTGGAGTGCAGTGGCACACTCACGGCCACCACAGCCTCAACCTGCTGGGCTCAGGCAATCCTTCCACCTCAACCTTCTAAGGAACTGGAACTGCAGTTGTGCACCACCATGCCCAGTTAATTTTTTTTTTTTTGAATTTTTGTAGAGACAAGGTCTTGCCATGTTGTCCAGGCTGGTCTTGAACCTGTGGGCCCAGGCAATCCTCTGACCTCAGTCTCCCAAAGTGCTGGGATTACAGGCATGAACCATCGTGCCTGCCTTACTTTGATTTTAATAACACAACGAATACGTTAGTACCATCTTCTCCATGTTAGACATAGTAGGGTACAGTAGTTAAGCGCACAGACTCTAAATTATTACCTGGGTAGCATCTGATATCTGCCAAAGATTAGTCATGTGACCTTGAGTTAGTTCAACTGCTTGTGACCCAATTTCCTCATCTATAAAGTGGTGATAATTTTTAGCACTGACCTTATAGGGTTGTTGCCAGAATTAAATAAATATATGTAAAGTATTTACCAAGGAACTTGGCACTTATTATTATTAGAATATCATAACTACTGTAAAATAACGAAATCAATGTAGATTCGCTAAATCTCCCACTTGCTTACTACCTCTCTCCCCAACTGTAATTTTTTCTGCAGAGAACTTGCATTATGCCTACAACAGAGAATCCAGCCATCCCAATGTTGTAGTCTCTAAGGATACATTTATTGTAGTGGTCTGGCTTCCACTAGGTTTAAGGGATTAAGAGAACTAAACACTTCAAGCATCCTGAATAAGCTTTCTGAAAGGAATAATATTTGGGAACAGTCAGGAATTGTTTGGCATAAGCTAAATGGTCTCCTTTATTGTGGGAAAGTGGCCAATTGTAAAACAACCTAGCTTTCATAGGTTTAAATAAGGGAAGCAAATGGTCTACGCATTGCTCTGGCCAGTTTTGACTATTGCTGTCAAGGCTGAATATTACAGTTTTTAAAACATTTCTACTGTGGCCTGTAAAAGTTTACATTTTACTTGCACAAGCAGGCCTTAGTAGAAGCAATTTCATCTGAGTTCCAGCTCTATCCCATTTCAGACATTTTTACCCTCTGAAACCCAACCTCAAATATCTCCTGCTTTTGCTTTTCATTTCATATTGGTGTCTTTTGTCATTCTTTATAATTGCAGAAAAAAATGGGTTTCAGGCTGGGTGAGGTGGCTCACACCTATAATCCCAGCACTTTGGGAGGTCAAGGTGGGAGGATTTCTTGAGCCCAGGAGTTCGAGACCATCTTAGGCAATATAGCGAGATCTTGCTTTACCCCCCCCAAAAAAGTCAAAAAATTAGTCAGGAGTGGAGGCATATGCCTGTAGTCCCAGCTACTCAAGAGGCTGAAGTGGAAGCATCACCTGAGCCCAGGAAGTTGAGGCCATGGTGAAGCGCGATCACGCCACTGCACTCTAGCCTGAGCAACAGAGTAAGACCCTGACTCAAAAAAAAAAAAGGGTCTCTAATCATGGCTGGAAATATGACTACTGACAGCTTGTATGTTTTCATCTTGTGTGTCTCTCCACAATTAGAGAGGTAATACCGCTTTTTACCTAGTTCAAATTCTGGACAAAACAGGTCCAGATGGGGTCAAACACTGACCTCCTGAGATAATCAGCGTTGGCCAGAGAGGTTGGGGTCCTGTAAAACATGATATCCCCTGCTAGAAGCACATGCTGGGACTGAGAAAAGCATTTCTCATGAGAAGGGAGGCGGGAGTGGGTGGGGCATGCCCTCTTGTCATGTTGGTAGGAGCTAAGCAGTCCATGGCACCACCATGACCTCTCTTAATTTCCGCCTGCTCTTTGCCTGTACATCACCCCACTTTCATTACTCAGCAGCATGCTGTGGGTGTGACTTTTGCGCTTGTATGCCATTGATGCCATCTGCTCCTGCCTTCTCTCCTTGGATGTCATTATACAGATGGCAAGGGCACAATGGGAAGTGGCACTTAGTTCAATATGGTAGCTCTGGATACATTAGACCTGCCCTGAATCGACGTTGCTGATAACTAATCCCGCTCATGTGTAAATCTAATAATGGAATAATTATTACGTTTTGGCTTAGCCTCTGAAATCCTATCATTAATTATTGGAACTACATGCATTCATTCCAAAATATTCATCCATATAACATGGGAGCTAACGTGTAAGATTATTTTAAATGTAAGCTAGTTGATTTCTAAGAAATGATGACAACTTGCTGATAATAACCTACTGAGGTTCAGATTTTTCTGTTGATACTATAAACAATGGAAAATGTCTTACAAATGTGCTTGTTAATTTGACCATGTAGGTGTCAGAGCTAATCAGTCAACAGCTACAGCTAATGCAGGAAAGAATAAAAATTAATATTCATTAGACTCTTGTTTACACTTCTGTTGTCAAGGTCAATCAGTTAGCTTTAAGCACAACGTTTCACTCTTATTAAAGTCATTAGTACCCTTCAGTATATGGAGAACACTTGGGTTTGTCAAGTGTGTTTGATTTACACATCGCTCACATAGCACAGAGGCCCAGGTTTAGGCTATAATTTGATGAGATTTAGGCATAAGTCTCTATTTAGACTAACCAATTGTTCTTATTCACGATATAATAATAGCTTAAAAATGGAATCCAAATTCATGTGTTTGGTAATATTCTCAATTAGAGAAACTAACAAATACTTAGCCTTTCCATTTTAACACAAACATGACATAGACTCATATCAAAGCAGTCACCACCAGATGCTGGTGTTGCAAAAAGAATTCTTTGGTATTTGTGTTTGACTTTGTATCAAAAATGATAATTGTTTACAACTAAATTGTGGTTAGAAATGTTTACTGAGAAACAGTGGATGTACTTAGGATTCCATGCATATAATCTCATCAGAGGATAACTTTTCCTTGTTACAAATAAAAGGATAATTTTTCATACCCCTCCAAGTGTGGAGCTATTGATTCGATGAAAATCCCAGCTTTACATTATTCCAATGGACTTCGCAGCAAGCTGCAAGTCTGGGTTTCCCGGGCCAATAGCTTAAACAGGGGAAGCAGGCCTCTGGAATGACTCTTTCACTACTAATTACTTTTTTGCCCTTTGTCATCCCACGGAGAAATCTGTTGGAAGTAACCTAACGGGGTTTTCTACTTTTTCCAGTGTCTCTTTGGTGTTTAGTTCCAGAGACTAGAACTACAATATGTTACTCAGCAAAGGTTCAATATAGACTCCTAGTTGCTTACAGTTCCCTGTAACCTTTTTACTACTCACTGATATGAGAATCGGACTCCATGGAAAGAGTCCAGTTACTTCTTTGAGCCCAAAATGGAGCTGTATTATATTTACTTTTCTTAGTCCTGTATCTCATTTGCTTCAGAATGATATGGATACATATGCCTCTTGGCTGTAGCAAGATAGAATAAATAGTATTCCTTCTGTCTACAAATCATGTGCTTCTATGATAGTGAATGTCTCAGAAAACAAAGGTCTCTTAAATAATTGTTGGAAGAGAACACAATATTAAGACAACTCAATATTAATTATTAATATTAATTATTCTTAAACTAAAAAGTTCTTTTTTAAAAGCAAATATTATCTAAAATTTAACTAATACATAACCAATGCAATAAAACAGTTCATTCATACTTTGGAGAGGTCGGGACCATTGGTAGTTGATTAATTCTGCTTGTTTGTTTTTTCTAATGGGACTTAAAATTAGAAATTTTCTGTCGAAAGAATGGATGACACACAGAACTTCCAGCATAAAGTAATCTCCACCATACTGTGGAAGTATAGAGAATTGTACTCTGGGCATTGCATAAAGTGTTTTTGAGTGAGAACGGACGAAATTTCTATAGCCAGATTGAAGATGGCCATCTATCAGGAATCTTTCTTTGGCTTTTCTACTTATTTATAATCTAAAACTGCATTGTCTAATACAATTTAAAACTCCAGTTCCTCAGCCACATTTCAATTTTCAGTATCTACATATGACTAGTGGTTACCATATTGCACAGTGCCAGAACAGAATGTTTTTGTTGTCTCAGACATTGTATTGGACAATGCTGCTCTCAAACTAAAGCATCTCTCATTAATCACAAACATTTTTTAAAATTTTCAGTCACTTTCCAGGAGATATTTTTGGTCAAGGTAGCTGAATAAAAATATCTCTTGACCCCTTGTCTTCAAAGATAATTCCCAAATAATAATAAAAACAACCAACAAAAACACAAATTTCATTGCCAAGGAAACTATGAGATGTTTAATTCAAATAGAATATGAATACAGAAAAAAATGAATGAATAGATGATGTCGCATCATGTCTAAGTGATTCCATGTGTGTGCGTGCACACATGTGCACAACTAGAAGCACACAAATGTTTTGTATAGATTTGAGATAGGCTTAAGAATTTAAGGTAGGTTCTGAAAACAAGGAACTACTTTCTTCATTCTGCACTGCCAAAGTGCTTCTTTTACTCTACTCCAGTAGAAAACTGGATATTTATTCTCCAGATTAGCCAAAGTAGATGTTCTGGCCTGGAGACACCAGGCACAGAGGACAGATAGTGGAAGGAAGTGGCATACTGAAAACAGTATAACAAGTGAATAGGAATGTTCTGAATGGTGATGATCCCTTGGTTACTTTCCTCACCCAATTCCAGAAGAACACGAGTGGCCAGGCTGTTTATCCTTTCTTGTCATTACCTCATCTCCCAAATAGGAACGGGATGGAATCTTCTGTTGAGAAAGCACATAACATTAGAGAAAAGATATACTCATCCTGACGTGGGACAGTCACAAAAGCCAGCTGCCTCTCTATTGCCCTACAATGTAGCCCACCAGCCTACAACCCTATCCTTGCACAAACAGATGTCAATTTCCCAGGGCTTCACTCTTGAACATGAAAGGACAGGCAATGCTAACCAGATATTTGAAGATAATCTCCAACAAGAAAACGAGCAAAAAAAGCAAAAAACAGAACTCAGGAAAGAAAAAAAGAGAGAGAGAGAAAGAACACCAGAGAGATAAGGAGATATTGCACAAATAAAACAAGAACAGGATCCCATCAAAGGAAATAGGGGAATTTAAAATATGAGAGTAAATATTATAGACTCAAAGAAACTGTGGAAGACTAAGATGAGAAAAATCTACCCAAAAGTTACACAAAAAGAGATGAATAATAAGATAATAATTAAGAAAATTAGAGGTGCAATATCTGATAAATAGAAGTTCCGGGGGAAAAATAGAGAAAATCGTGAGAAAGAAATACAAGAATATTTGTCTAAACTGAAAGATGTGAGTACCAACACAATGCATGAAGAAGAACCTACACCATGGCATATGACTGAAATTTCAGAACATTAGAGACAAAAAAATATCTTGAATGGTAGGTCACATTTAGAAAAACAGAACAAAATAAAAATCAGACATTATTCTTGTCAACAACAACTCTGGTTTCTAGACAGAATCTTTAAGATATTAATGCATCTGCAAAGCTAAAGAAACCATCAAGAGAGTAGGGAGACAGCCTACAGACTGGGAAAAAATATTTGCCAACTCCAGATCGGACAAGGGCTTAACATCCTGGATCTACAGGGAACTCCAACGCGCAGAAAAGAAAAAAACAAACAACCCCATTATAAAATGGGCAAAGGATATGAACAGACACTTCTCAAATGAAGACATCCGAGCAGCCAACAGACACATGAAGAAGTGTTCAACCTCACTAATCATCAGGGAGATGCAAATCAAAGCCACGCTGAGATACCACCTAACTCCAGTCAGAAAGGCAATTATCAATAACTCAAAAAATAACAATTGCTGGAGAGGGTGTGGCGAAAAGGGAACACTTCTACACTGTTGGTGGGAGTGTAAACTAGTGCAACCTCT
>CAUYQG010021439.1:0-18687 GCA_963574415.1 Tarsius wallacei
GGCTCCTTGCACTGATAAAGGACTTTGGCAAAGTCTCAGGGTATAAAATAAATGTGCAAAAGACAATCTCATTTCTTTACACCTATAACAAACAAACAGAAACCCAGATAAAAAGCACAATCCCATTCACAATAGCCACCAAAAAAATGAAATACCTTGGCATCTTCCTAACCAGAGACATGAAAGACCTTTACAATGAAAACTACAAAACACTGCTCAAAGAAATCAAAGACAACACAAGCAAGTGGAAAAATATCCCATGCTCATGAATTGGAAGAATCAACATTGTGAATGGGATTGTGCTTTTTATCTGGGTTTCTGTTTGTTTGTTATAGGTGTAAAGAAATGAGATTGTCTTTTGCACATTTATTTTATACCCTGAGACTTTGCCAAAGTCCTTTATCAGTGCAAGGAGCCTTTTGACAGATTCTCCTGGGTTTTCAAGGTATATGATCATGTCATCTGCAAAGAGAGATAACTTGGCTTCCTCTTTTCCTATTTGGATACCCCTGATTGCCTTCTCTTTTCTGATTGCTCCAGCCAGGACTTCCAATACTATATTGAACAGGAGGGGAGAGAGTGGGCATCCTTGTCTTGTTCTACTTTTCAGGGGAAATGGTTCCAATTTTTGTCTGTTTAGGAGTATGCTGGCTGATAATTTTGATTTATTAAATAATATAAGTACTTCAAAAGTATGACAACAAATTTCCAATAGTATCAAGGCATGAAATAAAGTAAATAAATAAAGTAAAATTATCCTTTTGCCTGTGATCAAGACTTCCTTTGCCAGATCCTACTCCCAAGAAGGAAGTTGGCTTTGGAGGTTACAGAATTTAGCACCTTACATCACCTCTCCTTCTCTTCCACCATTAAAAACTTGTATTATTATTATTGTTATTATTATTGAGTTGGAGTCTCACTCTGTTGCCCAGGCTGGGGGGCAGTGGCACACTTAGCCACCCCAGCATTGACCTGCTGGGCTCCAGCAATCCTTCCACCTCAACCGTCCAAGTAGCCAGAACTACAGGCGTGCGCTACCCCACCTGGCTAATTTTTTGATTTATTGTAGAGACAGGTCTTGCCAAGTTGCCTGGGCTGGTCTTGAACTCCTGGGCTCAGGCAATCCTCTTGCCTTGGCCTCCCGAAGTGCTGGGATTGCAGGCTGAGCCACCGAGCCCAGCCTGTATTATTGTTTAAAATGTCTTCTTTGAGTTGCTTTGATAATCATAAGAAGCATGCTTAAGCCGCTATTTCTTAGATACCTATTACACATGTAGAGAAAATGTATAATCCCCATGCTTCTTTCCCCTCTTCTCTGGTCCTTTCCCTTCAGCTTTGATCATTAGTTTTACATGATCAAGGTTTATTACATTTATATTCTGATCTCTAACTATAATTAAGTCTTCTGTGCTTTGACGATAGGTTAGTTTCTTAAAATCGAATACCATTAAATGGCACTTGAAAATTATGATTATGTAAATATTATTCAGTGGAGAACCAAGTAGTTTGATTAGACTTGTAGAGAAGGTAAAATAATCCTAAATCACCAAACCCGTGGCACTCAACGACAAAAACTCCAATCTTCAAGGTCAAACAAATTCTCTGTTTTCAACTTCATATTCCTTCACTTGCACAAAATCGTACAGCGTTTTAATTTGCTTTGATTTGACATATGACACTTCTTGACAGCTTTTTGTCTTTTGCAAAATCTCTAATTGCTTCTCTTGTTGATAAAAGAACAGTAATAAAAACAAACCTTTTTTTAAAGAAAATACTGAGAGCCCAATGCTAAATATTTTGTGTGCCCTTATTTAATAGCCATAATGCCCCCATGAAGTAGAAATTATTATTATACATATTTTTCAAATGAAACTGAGCCTCAGAAAATCCTTAAATTTAAAACTCAAAAGTGTAATACCTAAAATTGCCCAAGGGTGCACACATAGTTTGTGATTTGGACCAAGCAGTCTGATTCTGGAGATTGAGATTTTTCACTATACTGAGATATCTTCACCCAATTGGTAAACTTACCAAGCTTCGTAATTACACTGTTATTGAAGTAAATCTATTTTTTAAATTGAATACCTTTTGGGTGGAGATTTCTGATTTCCTGTTTTAATTTGTACTTTCAGTTTGGGTACTGTTGCATGGCTATTGTCTTGAGATTTTGTTACTACACTTTTGGTTTGGCCCATGTCTTCCTCTTCCTTCAGTTTTATTTAAATATTTTGCTGGCATACAATGACAAATAAATCCTTCAGAAAGGGTAATTGGGAGGCAAAATCTCTGAGTCCTTGCATGTTTAAAAACTCATTATATTGCCTTCACATTTGATTGATAATTTGACCAGCTATAGAATTTAGGTTAAAAATGAACTTCTATTTAGAACTTTGCCAGCATTGCTCTACTATCTTCTAACATTCAGCATGATTGATGAAAAGTCTGATGCCTAATCATACACACACACACACACACATGCACACGCACGCACACACATATATACACACACACATATATATGTATATATATGTGGAAGTTTTACATTCTTCTCTTTATCTTTGATGTTTCAAAATCTTGTAGACTATATTTAGATGTAGGTCTTTATGTTCAGTAATTGGAGCATCCAAGACTTGTACTTGCTTCTGTTCTAGAAGATTTTTCTTCTATGAGTTGATTATTTTCTTTCTTTCAGTTCTTTCTCTCTCTCTTTTTTGGAACTCCTGTTGGATTGATATTGGAATTCCTGAGTTGGAGTTAGATCTACCATATCACTTAAGTTTTCCTTTTTTTTTTTTAAATTCTCTTTCCTTTCTTTTTAATCTGCAATCTTCTTTGACATTGTCTTCTACATCTTATATTGATTTTTATTTTGACAGTGATTTTTAAATTTCCAAAACATTGTGTTTGTTCTCTGAATCATGCTTAAATGTCTGGTTCTATTTAGACAGATAACAGTCTCTTTTCAATCTGCATGTGCATCCTTGGTAATCAGTTGACTTTTTAAATCTTACTGATTCTCTTTTAAGCTCTTGATTTCCCTTCATGTTTGTTGTTTGTTTCTATTTGCAAGGAAAGGAATAGAATGATTAATTTGGGCTAGTAATGTGGGGTATGTTTCTTCCGTAGCTGAGATGATCTGTTTTCACATCAAATATCACTAACATTCTCATCTTAAAAAAATACCAAAACAGGATGGCCTTTGCTATTGAACACACCACCCACATGAAAAAGTTCAGCATTCCCAAGGTGCTATGACTGGAATGTTTGTGTCCCCTCCAAAATTTATGTTGAAATTTAATCCCCAATGCAACAGTATTGGGAGGTGGGGCATTTTGGAGGTGATTAGGCCTTGAGGGTTCATCTCTGGTGAATGGGATTAAGTGCTTGATGAAGGGAGTTTGTCCCTTTTTGCCCTTCCTCCTTCTGACATGAAAGAACAGAGCACTCTTCCCCACTTAAGGACACAGCATTCAAGGCACCATTTTGGAAGTAGAGACCAAGACCTTACTAGACACCAAACCTGGCCCCTTGATTGTGAACTTCCTATCCTTCGGAAATGGGAAAAACAAATCTGTTCTTTAACAATTACTCAGTGTCTGTTATTTTTATAGCAGTATAGACTGACACAAGGCAAATATTCAACAGGACAGAGTTCTAGTTTTTTTGTGGAGACCAACCATGTGGCTGACATGTTCTCTAATACACATGAAAGTAGGTGTGTAGTAGGTCTGGTCCTTTAATTTAACCACTCTGATTATAGTCCTCAAATAAATTTTTTTCCCTGAACCTGTCAACTCTGAGCTTGAAGGTTCTCTACATCTCCTCCAGGAAAAATGTCTCCAACTTCTGCTTGAGCCTTGTTTTCTTTGCATTCGGAGATTCTGTTTCCTGGGCTCTGGCTTATTCCCCAGTAGAATCACATGTACTTTTTTACATAATTCTGCCAAGGTAGCTCTGGGCTATACATACTCTAGGGTTAATTCACATTGCTTGTTCCCCATATATAAGCTCATGTATTCTTATCTAAGTGAAATCAGAATAAAGGGAGTATCATGGGAAGACTTTAGGGAAAAATGCAACATGACAAGTCAACATGTAGCTTGAGGGGTAGATGTGAAGACGGGGAGTCCGTCTTATGGGTGGTAGTTTTACCATGGGTCAGTGTTGGTTTTTTTTGAGTTGGAGCTTCACTCAGTCACCCAGACTGGAGTGCAGCGGCATGCTCCTGGCCACCGCAGCCTCGACCTGCTGGGCTCCGGCGATCCTTCCCCTCAGCCTTCCAAGTAGCTGGAACCACAGGCGCGCGCTACCACACCCGGCTAGTTTTTTTTTATTTATTTATTGTAGAGACGAGGTCTTGCTAAGTTGCTCAGGCGGGTCTCGAACCCGCGGGCTCAGGCAATCCACTTGCCTCGGCCTCCCAAAGTGCTGGGATTACAGGTGAGCCACCAAGCCCGGCCGGGTCAGTGTTTAACGAGGATGATTATATACAAGATTGTATGCAATTAAATACCTTAGGCTTGGTGCGGTGTCTCATGCCTGTAATCCCAGCAATTTGGGAGCCTAGCAGTTTGAGACAAGCCTGAGCCACATCACTAGACCTTGGCTCTATAAAAAAATTTAAAAAGTTAGCTGGGTGTGATGGCATGTGCCAGTAGTGTGCCAGTAGTCCCAGTTGCTGGGCGTGTGCCTGTAGTCCCAGCTGCTTGGAAGGGTAAGGTGAAAGGATCGCTTGAGCCCAGGAGGTCAAAGCTGTGGTGAACTGTGATCGTGCCATGGCACTCCAGCCTGGGCAACAGAGTGAGACTCTGACTCAAAAAAAAAGAAAGAAGAAGTTTAAAGAAGTTTAAATATTTTTGCATGAGTACTTTCTCTTATGAGTTTATTCACTTCAGCACTTTTGACATTTATATCTTAAACATCTGGAATTTACCTTTATGCAAATATGATCTATTTAATGTTATTGTATTTTTTTAAACAGATGGCCAGTTTAACAGATGGTTGGCACCATTCACCAAATAATATTTTGTCTACCCACCAAATGTAAATGTTATTTTTGAAATATACTTAATTCTTATATTTTCTTTAGAATCTGCTTCAGTGATATCAATATTTTCCAATTTATGCATCTGCTTACTCCTAAGCAGTGCTACACTATTCTAATTATTGTATTTTTGTAATATATTCTTATATGCAGGAGATTTGGTTTTTCCAAAAATGTAAAAGCAACTCTTGATTGCTTGTTCTTTTGTATAAACTTCGGATTATTAATCATACTCTTTTCTCTCCCCAATAGACTGCATCTACTGAATTAAACCTGTAAATTAATTTGAAAGAAACTAACATCTTTAAACTACCCAGGCTTTTCCTTCTATCTTTTCAATTATTCAGATAGCTAACTTTTTATATAATCAGTAAAATACCAGCAACATAATATCTTAAACGGACCCATAAAATCATGCAGAAATGTGGTTCGATTCAAGCAATGCTGGACCAGAAGTCAGAAAATCTGAACTAGACAGTAAGCTTCTTTGGGCTTCAATGTTTTCACCTGTGAAATGAGGACGGTTTGATCAAGAGTTCTTTAAGATTTCTTCTAGCAACAACAGTCTGTGGTTCTATGAATCACGGTGCAAAATTTGTATAGCAACTCTCCCCCAAAGGAAGAGTGATGTTACTATAACTCACAGCACCATCATCACAGCATTCACAGAACCCTGATTGGACATATCTACTCCTTAGATGAAATTCACTAAGAAACAGAACTGTGTACATTGTGGAATTAATTCTACTTCATATATTTTCTAGTTTTCAGTGTGGTAATAAAAACAAATTTAGAACAAATGCCATTGTTGTGGTGCCAAAGCCAGGGCGAGATGTGAGCCCTTAACGGGAGGAGGTGGGCCTCATGCAGGGGGTGTGAGCTGTTACCATTTGTAAAGCTCCAGGGAAGCGAAACAAAAGGAACAGAAGAGCTTTGAAGGTCTCTGCCAAACTCTTGAGAGCAGTAGAATTAGGAGGAAAATGAGGCTTCTAAGAGCATAACCAAGCATTTAATACCCCCTTGGAGCCCACAAAACAAAAATACAATCATCTTCATCTTATGAGTAAAAAAGAAAACACAAAGGATAGTGACTTGGCTTGATCTCTTTAATTGGATCATAAAGCTGAGATGGAAACTCTTTTGTAACACAGTGGTCAAAGTGTGATGGCCAGGACAGAATAACTCAGAGCAGAGCTTCCCGTCTACCCAAGACTTTTCATTCCCAAGAAAATGGGCTTTAATTTCCACATCATAAATGGTTTTACTCTGCACAATTTTTTCTAGTGCTTTTTGAAACAATTCAATTTCAAGAATAATGGAAGCTTGAATTCACTTTGCTGGTGACCATTAATAGCTCTCATTTGGATAAATCTTTTTGAAAGCTCTTTTTTTTTCTGTTGTCATGAAAAATGAACTGGTGATGCATAAGCAAGTACGGAAAGAAGAGTTTAATATATTGGTAGATAAAAACACAGGATACACTGATGGAATGTGTTATGGATGTAAACCATGAAAATGTTTTCAATTTCTTTTGGTGTTCAGATACAGCATAAGAAACTAGTCAATTTCTGGAGTCACTTGAGGCAATTTGCATATAGAATGTTTATTGCGGGATGGCAGATGTGACTTTGAATAAGTGGAGCCAGTTCTTGTGAATTTTGCCTCCCATCTCTGTCCAGGAACCAGCATCTGGAGAATGTGACCATGCTGCATTGAAAAAAAAAAAAATGAATTCAAGGGAATGAGAGACAGTATTAGGTCTTCCCCACGAAGTGTATATAATTTGAACTTAATTTGCAGCTGATTTACATAGCAATGCTAGAAGTTTCTGTGAGATAAGTCCTCTTGAGGAACTCTTCCAAAATCAAGATAAATATTTGGTTTTCTTCCAGCCAGAAACCTTTAATTTTTTCAAAAAATATGATGTAACATGAATTTACCCTGTTTGTATACATTGAGATCTTTTCCCGTTTTATCGTGAAAGATAGCTCACTGCGAAGCCTCATTGACAGCCAGATTCTAGTAAAGCATTTAATTATAGACCAAGGATGGAGTGGGGGTTCACGTGTGTAAGAATGGTGAAGAGCCCAGGAGAAGCATCAGAGATTGAAAGAGGATAATATGCCAAATTTTAAAACCAAACAGACACTTTCCTTTGATTTCATTCTGACCTAAGAAAGAGATTTTACAAACCAACCATCCTTTAAAACAGAACGATGATTCTGTCTTGGGGTCCTGAGAAAGGGGAGGAGGTAGAGAGAGTGCTACAGGTCATAGCTCATTATGGATTTCTCATTTTAAATGCAATGGTGACTGTGGGCAAGGTCCTTTTTCTCTTCTGGTCACCTTTGAGGTTAGGTCCCAATGCTGAGCATGCCCATGAGCCTCTGCTAGGCTGACCTCTTTATAGCCACCATCCATAGGTTCCCTCAAGAGCAAATGTCACCACCTCAGGGAGGCCTTTCATGACCTGCCCCACTAAATGAGATATACCAGTAGTGTTCTGGGGGTTTCCTTTACAGCCCCCACTGCTGTCTGTAAATGTGTATTTATTTGTGTGTTGAACCGTCTTTTCTGGCCGGGCTGCACATCCTGGTCAGGGTTCACTGCTGTCTTCCCAGGATCTGGGACGGGCCTGGGACAGAGAAGGTACTCTCTGTAAATCCTTAGTGACAAATGAGTAAACTTTATGATTTTTCCAAGGAAGACTGGTCTCCATCCTCCTGCCTTGTCCAGGCAGAATTTTCCAACAGCTTGACTTCCATCTCTCCTTTTGACTTTCTCTTTCTCTGTCCTTCCCTTCTTTCTCCTGTTCATTTGTAACAACTTTATTGGTTTCCGTGTTTTTCCTCCCATATTGCTCTAGAAGGAAACAGATGGGGAGAGGATTTCAGATGAATACTGAATATCACATCCCCATTGATGAGATCATTTCAGAATTTTCTAAAATTATTCTTCACGGTTACATGGCCAGGGAGAAAATATCCCTGGGTTTTTGAGAGTTGGGATGCTGCTGCCTGGCTTAAATCATTATTAAAGAGACAAAGGCTCACCAGGATAAAACTGACGGGAAGTTTTCTCTAGCAGTAGAATATATTCAATAAAAGTCCTCACCTGGAGGAACGCAGGGCATGAGCTCCTTCTTTTGTGTGCATGTGTAATTACTTGTCACTGTATCTAAATGTCATATCCAGGAGAGCTTATCTTTCTTTACAAATTTATAGTAGCATCTACTGTGGGACAGTCAACAGGACATTACTTGGCCCTGGAAAAGATATTTTTAATGGTACAATATTAATAGCATGAGATGTTTTTTCCTTTCTCCTTTTAAAAAAATGTGAGCACCCGTGTCAGAAGGGCGATGTCATGCCTTGTATATAAGAAATGCGTTCCAGGTATTATTAGCTGCTTGCCATGTTTGATGACCGCGTTCCTCGCTCTCTGGAAAATGAAGTACATGTGGATTTGGCTCCTTCAGAGAAGCAATCTGATCTTTGTCAGGGTTAAGCCCATCAGTTGGCTAGCATTGATATTAGAAGTTGAGTTGTTAGATTCAAAGAGCAAGCAAACACAGTCAAGGGACCTGGGAACTAAACACCCTCTCTTCCTAGTGATGTCCATAGCAATTTGACTGTAGGTCAACCCTCTTTCACCTCCATCTTAGCCTGAGATAGGCTGCTCTGGTGCAAAGCTGCAGCGAGTCTTAACATCTCAGTGCAGGCAGGGAGGTCTGCCAGTAACATAGCAACACGGCAACAGAAGCATCCTCTTGCTGTTTAGTTTTTCAAATAATGAAATGATAGTCTCACCATTTTGCATTTAAGCTGCATAATCTTCAAGGTCCTTAAAGTCTGTTGTGAATTGAGGAAAGGATTCACAAGAACCTGCTCCTCCAGGGATGGCCAATTCCATCTTACAAATGGGGAAACTAGAGTGGACAGGACACAGAGGTCCACACAATATGAGTGGCCGCGCTAGCATGGAAGTATCCAGAAGGAACCTCTAATCAACGTTAAAAAAAAATGAAAGAAAAGGAGCTGGAAACCAGCCCATTTTTTCTCATTAAACTTTACAACTGCTAAGGAGCAAAGAATGTGTTCTTCCTGTATTTTGAAAAGTACCAACCTTATTGATTACTAAATTACGGATGCATTCAGTGGGTAGGTGGTTTATCTTGCAGTCTGACCACTGAGCAAGGAATTAGCTATGAAAAAAGTTTGCAAGACATTATTAATTATTTCTAAAAGTGTATTATTTTGTGGGTTGTTTTCTGAAAATGGAACTAAACTCTGATCTAAAAGCAGATACTGTTGTTTGTCTTCTCCTTATTTTTGGTAACAGTGGTGGTTTTAAGAAATGGTCACAATTAAAAAAAATTAGATTCAGGGAGTATACATGCATATACGCTACATGGACATATCGTGTAGTGATGGGGATTGGGTCTCAGGTGGCCCATTCCCAGTTAGTGAGCATTGTGCCCCATAGGTAGTTTCTGAACCCTAACCCCCTCCCCCCTCCCCCCTTATTGATGTCTTTAGTGTATATTATTCCCATCTTAAGCAATGGTCACACATTTTTTGATACTCTTTCCATTGAAGAATAGATCTTTACATATTCCCCCCGAGTCTGGGTAGGTTTAGGACTGACTCACCCAATAGTGTATGGTAGAAGTTATGCTATATGGCTTCTTAGTCTGAATCATAAAAGGTTATCCAGCTTCTTCCTTGTTCAATGGAACACTCACATTTGAAGTCCAGGGAAGCCAGGTAGGAAGTCTGACTACCATGAGCCCACCATGCTGCATGGAGGTCCAAGTCATGTAGTGACTGTGTGGCATGTGTGGTATCTCTAGTTAACCATCTCAGCTGAGCTCAGCCTTTGAGTAATTTCCACCCAGGCACCAGACATGTGAGTGATGAGGCCTCCAGGTTATTCTGGTCCCCTAACCATATTAATCGTCCCATCTGAAGTCCCAGATGTCATGAAACAGATACTACCAATCCTTTCTATGTTCTTCCTTTTCAAATGATCTGTGAGCATAAGTAAATCATTGTTGTTTTATGCCACTAAGTTTAAGAACATTTCTTAAGCAACAATAACAACTGGAACACTAATTTAACCCCGATGGTTCAACCTCATCTGCATGTGTATGTCCAAGAGGAGAGGCTGTGGCTCTTTCTAGAATTCTGAGGGTAAATGTTTGCTTGTCTAAGGCAATACAGTCATCTCATTTATTATGTGTTTAGATTGGGTCTGGTCAGGTGATGCATTTGGTCAATAAGATGAGTGAAGTTTGCTGGGACCACTCTGAAAAAAGAATCCCTTATTCTCAATAAGATTTGCAGGACAGGGTAGAGCTCAGTGCTACAATTGGAGTTATTGTTTGTACATAGTGTTTACGCCCATCCTGGGGCTGTCAGAGCAGCCAGCAGTATAGAGAACAAGCCACACAAGAAAGGTGACATGTCACGAGGAAGGATAGAAAAGCTGTGTACTTGATGATACTCAACACTGTAATGCTCAATCCTGGAACTTCCTTCACCTTTGACCTCCTTGTTATGTGATATAATATTCTTTTTTTTTTTGAGTTGGGGTCTCACTCCATCAATCAGGCTGGAGTACAGTGGCATGCTCACGGCCACCCCAGCATCGACCTGCTGGGCCCAGGCGATCCTTCTGCCTCAGCCCTCCAAGTAGCCGGAACTACAGGTGCGTGCTACCATGCCTGGCTAAGTTTCTGATTTATTATAAAGATGATGTTTCACCAAGTTGCCTAGGCTGTTCTTGAACCCGTGGGCTCAGGCCATCCCCTCATCTCGGCCTCCCAAAGTGCTGGGATTACAGGCTTGAGCCACTGCGCCCAGCTGTGATACAATACTCTAATTGGTCAAGCCTCTTTGCATCGGGCCTTCTGAGAGATTCAGCCAAAGCTTCATTACTAGTCACTTATGTATCAGAGCACAAGTTCTGGTTCCAAAGATCATGGTTCAAATTTTGGTTCTGCCACTTACTAGCTGTGAAACTTTGAGTTGCTCGGATCTTGTTTCTTCATATGTTTCTTCAAATTAGAGTAAGAGTATTTTCATCATTAAATTCTTGTGAAGATAAAAATCATTCATTTAATAAGGACTTAGTGCCTGCAGTGTGCCAGGCACCATTCTCAGAACAGGGGAAATAGTTTTGAGTGAGAGAGATAAGTTTCCAACCCTCTTGATGCCTAGATTTGTGTGAGAGAGACAGATAATTAATGAATAAATGAACAAGAAAATCTCAGATAGTGGCAAGTGCATAAAAGAGTAAATGTGGTGAGGTATGCAAAATGCTTAGCATGGTCTGACACACGGCAAGCAATCAGCAATGTGATGTAGTTTAGACTACTATAGCAATACCATAGACTGGGTAGCTTAAACAACACATTTATTTCTCACAGTTTTGGAGGCTGGGAAGTCCCAGATCAAGGCACTGGCAGATTTGGTATCTGGGGAGAGCCTGCTTCCTGGTACTTAGATGACTGTTTTCTTGCTGTGCCCTGGCATAGTGGCAGAGCAGCAAGAGAGTTCTCTGGGGCTCCTTTTATAATCTCATTTATGAGGGCTCCACCTTCATGACCTAGCCACCTCCCGAAGGCCCCACTTCTTAATACTATCTTATAGGAGTTTAGGTTTCGTCATATAAATTTTGAGGAGACACAGGCATTCAGACCATAGAATTCTGTACCTGACCCCCAAATCCATGCCCTTCTTTCATGCAAAATCCATTCATTTCATCCCAACAGCTCCAAAGTCTTAATTTGCTCTAGCGGCAACTCTCAACTCTAAAGTCTAAAGTCCAAAGTCTCATCAAAATCAGATATGAGTGAGACTCAAAGTACTATTCATTGTAAGGTAAATTTCCTCTCTGTGAGTTATGAACCCATGAAACCAGACACATTATGTACTTCCCAAATACAGTGGATTGTGGGACAGGCATAGGATAGACATTTCCATTCCAGGAGAGAGAAATAGGACAGAGCAAAGAGCGCAATAGGTCCCATGTAACTAACCTAACAGGGTAAGCAACATGAAACTTTAAGGCTCAATAATAATCCTCTTTCGCTCCATATTCCACCCGCTAGATCCATTGGGTGGTGGTCCTGTCTCTATGGCTACCTCTGGTTGGGTTGGGGATGGGGTCACATGCCCTTAGTTCTCTGGGGTCTCAAGGTATAATGGTATCTATTATCTTTATTATTAATGTTAATAGTATTTGGAGTGACAAAGAGGGCATTGGTGAAGTCTGGCTTTAGTCTGAGGATTGTAGAAAAGTGAAGAATGTGCTCCCTATTTCCACCCATTAAGACTCAGTAGCCTGTTCTCTGCAGTGCACTGGTCTGGAATTTTTTCTGCTTAGGGTCGTGAAATTGGCTCTTTCCTTGGTTCTGCCCCACCTTAGGGGAGCTGGGAGAGGTGTGTGGCTGTCATGGGCCAGGGCAGAGCCAAGGGAGGAGTTAATTCTCGATCTTACACATGTGGGGGCTTGGCTTGTTATGAGGCTAGTTTAGTTTTTGCAGCAGCAGTGCTAGGTCTAACTACTCTAAATACCTAGAAATTAGAGAATAATGACAAAAATAACTCAGTGTGGATTTTTATAGGGAAGCTTGAGCCAGGCATTTATAAAGTGTCTTTAAGTTGTAGTGATGTCCAAGAAAGGTTAATGTATGAAATGTCCTGACTCTCAGCTCTAAATGGTAGAGAAATTTTATTTTTTGTAAGGTGGTCCTCTTCTAGTCCCCACCATTGACAGAGCCTGGATCACTTTTTTGCGCTGTCTTATTTCTCTACTAAGGTCTTCGACGACTATTTTCTTGTTGAGTTTTTTCTATAATTCATAGCTTGTGATACATCATGCTTAACAGCAATTTTGATACCTACTCATACTTCCAGCTAAGAGACTTAGTTGGGGGGTGTCTTTGCCTGTGTGTTTCAAAGCATTGCTTATGCTGTATGCTACCTTGACCTTGGCTATGCTGAAGAATGGCTCCTTCTCACATTTCAGCTCTGCGAGCCGAGTTGGAATTCAATCTGGCTGACTTGCTGGGCAGCCCTCTTGGCCTGGCTGAGGTCTTTGGGCGATGCTGTCAAGCCCGTATACAAGAAAGGCAAGTAATGTCTGTCCAGCCCTAGCTGCTGGGCTCTTGAGAACTGCAGCTATGTGGCCATCGTGTCTTGAATGATGGGCCATGACCACTCAACTGTGCAAAGTCTCACCTCCAAAAATGCACACACAACCCTTTTTTGGTGTGTGCACTTGTTTGCTTTTGCTCACTGAGGTGTTTCTCTGCAGCTCAGGACAGTGCATTTTTTAGAAAAGGGGATTGCCAACTTCAAGTGCTTCTTGCAGCTTTGTAAAGAAAACCTACTGAGTCACAAGGGATGGCCTAATACTGTGGTCAGAGCTGGCATTAGATGGTGGCTGAAGGAGGTAGCCATCCACAGTTCAATCCCAAGGCCTTTGGGAAGGGGTAGGGTGGTTCTTCCTGAGGAAGAGGAGTAGGTAATTAGTTGCCTTCTGGGATCTTCTCTGTCAACCCAGCTTTATCACTTCCCTCTTTGGTTATGAAGAAAATACATGGGCTTATAAATGAGACAGATTTAGGTTCAAAAACTGAATTTGCCATTTAGACACTATATGACCTTGGGCAACGTACTTAACCCCTCTGAGTGTATTTTTTTTTTTTTAACCTGTAGAAATGAAATAATGCTGGAGGATTAGATGAGCTCACTGCATAGCACAGAGCTCAATAAATGTCTCATTTTGGATCTCCTCTTTGAAAATGCAAGTTTTCCATTAAGGATTCCCATAAAACAATGAGTGCTCATCAGTAAACACTCCCTGTCTTAGTCCATTCAGGTACTATAGTCTGGGTGACTAATAAGCAACAGAAATTTATTTCTCACAGTTCTGAAGGTTTGAAATCTGAGATCAGGGTACCAGCATGGTCAGGTTCTGCTGAGGGCTCTCTTCCAGGCTGAAGATTGCTGACTACTTGCTGTGTCCTTACAGGGTAAAAGGAACAAGGGATCTCTCTGGGGCCTCATAAAGACACTAATCCTATTCATGAGAGCTCTGTTCTCATGATCTAATCACCTCCCAAAGGCCCAACGTCCTAGCACCATCACCTTGGAGGTTAGGATTGCAACATATAAATTTTAGGGGGACACACAATATTCATTCATCATCTACTGATAATTAAATCAAGGATTGACTGGAATTAAGCAGAGAGGGAGGCCAGGCACTCGGCTCACACCTATAATCCCAGCATTTTGGGAGGCTGAGGTGAGGGGATTGCCTGAGCCCACAGGTTTGAGACCAGCCTGGGCAACTTGACAAGACCTCATCTCTACAATAAATCACAAAAACTAGCCAGGCATGGTGGTGTGTGCCTGTAGTTCCAGTTGCTTGGAAGGCTGAGGTGGAAAGATCACCTGAGCCCAGCAGGTCAAGGCTGCGGTGGCCGTGAACATGCCACTGCACTCCAGCCTGGGTGACAGAGTGAGACTCTAACTCAAAACAAACAAACAAACAAACAAACAAACAAACAAACAAACAAAAAACAGCAGAGAGGGTCTGAGGGGAGAAATAGGACCTTATAGGATGGTTGCACAAAACATTGATTTTTTTTTTCTCATTTCACAGCCTTCCCTGGGGCCAGACTTTTTAGGGGAAACTGCTATATATTTGTGGAAAAAAAAAAACAACATATATTTAAGATTTCTAAAATGCATACTTTTTCTAGTTTAATATCTCTGAATTTTGAGCTTATTTGACAAGTTATGGCATTTATAATTAAAATTTCAAATTTTTATAAAAGTGTATATAAAATAAGAATGTGTCTTATAAGTGGTGGCATTTTAGTTTTCATGAATATGGTAACACTTTGTAAACAGCAACAGTTACAAGAATCAGGGCATTCACTGGGATCCCTGAGAACTGCACTGTCCAATGGCTCTTGAATGTGTCGGGTTCCGATTGTGATGTACTGTAGTACAATATACTCACCAGGTTCCACAGACTTAGTTTGGAAATGTAACGTTTCTTTTCTTTCTTTCTTTCTTTCTTTCTTTCTTTCTTTTTCTTTCTTTCTTTCTTTCTTTCTCTCTTTCTCTCTTCCTTCCTTCCTTTCTTTCCTTCTTTCTTTCTTTCCTTCCTCCTCCTCTTCTTTTTCTCCTCCTTTTTCTTTTTAGAAACAGGGTCTTACTATGCTGCCCAGCCTGGTCTTGAACCCCTAGGCTCAAGTGATCCTCCTACCTCAGCCTCCCAAAGTACTGGGATTACAGACAGGAGCCATCATGCCCAGACAGAAATAAATGTTAATATATCTCATTAATACTTTCCTCATTGATTGCATGTTGAAATGATAATAATTTGGATATATTGGATTAAGTGAACTATATTATTAAAATTTGTTTTTTTGTTTGTTTTTACTTTTTTATGGTGCTACTATCACATTTTCATGTGCACTCACATTACATTTCTCTGGAATGGTGCAGCCTTAGAACACAGGCCTCTAAGGTTGTCTGCTGTGACCACCCTGTAGAAACTGGATGGCCTCCCACCCAACATTTGATTGTGCTGCACACATATCACTAGGGTATTAACAAGTTTCTTTCTCATAACAAGACTTTCTAGAGAGAGCAGGGTACATCCTAAGCAGGTCTAAAAATGAATTGAGAGCAGGGCAGGGAGACCTGCTTTGGGATTGTTACGGTGGTGAAGGGCCTGAGCCAGTGGGGGAGGGTTCCTGCATGCTGAAAGGGGCTTGTATGGTTTCAAACTTCATTGAGGGAATGGCTGAGTCTTTCTATCAGCTTTCTCAGATGTGGGATGGAAGCGGAAGCAGGAGGGGTGAAGCTTAAAAGCTGTTGGTTCCAGGGGCTAATAATAAATGACTCAGACTTATTATATTATCTAAACCAGTGCCTTCATTTTATCTATGAGGACTCAGAAAAAGAATGGAGGTGTGACTTATCCAAGGCCACACATACTGCTAGATTCTAGGCCTCTGTAGACCAGAGATTTTCCCTCTCCTCCACAGCACCTTGTAGAAAGCCACTATGGCTGACAAGAAAATTATTTCTCCAGGGAATAGTTATCGTGTCTTGCGGATGTATTGAAAAAGAGAAAGTACTGAAGGCTAGTGGTCAGGCATGGAGTAAACACCAGGGCCTCTCTCTTAGTAGTGCAGCCTCAGGCCAACTTGGCTGACGTTTGCTGACAAGGTGGCTCAGGAAAGTGACTTGAAACATAAATACTATCTCAATATAAAATGAAAAGGAAGTCAAGAGCCTGAAAAAAGCCAAAAAACAAAAACAAAAACAAACCCGTGAGAACAGAGTAGGCATTGTACACTGACTTCTTTTGACATTAAAGTGGCTTTGACTCAAGCCAGGAAACTCACACACCTACATTTTGCTTGAGGATTAAAAACTTCCAGAAGAGGTTATTAGTCCAGGGACAGAGGTTTCTCAATGCAGGAGCAGAGCTTAAATGCTTTACAAAGAAAAGGAAATAAACTCATTGACGTTTAATACTTCCAGGAGAGTCGTTTTGAGTATACAGCGTGCATTTTGGAGGCCCTGACTACTTAAAAACACACTTGGGAAGGGATTTGTTTTAAAACCTGAATCTTTGCCTGGCTCTTGGCTTCTCTGAAGTGTCAGTAGGTTAGTGTTTTCTGTTTATTGTACCACACGAAAATAAATCTGGGTTTGTTTTGATTTTTCTGATTTTCTTCCACCCTGGAAGGAGAGCAGACTTCTCAGTGGAAATGACTTTGGGTAAAGTCTCAAATAATTAATTGTTGGTTCCAGGTGACAGCCGCTGGGACTGTGGAACACACTCTGCCGCCTTCCAGGAAAAGCAAGGATGGAAGGAATTAACTGAGAACCAGATAAAGTGCTCCCCTTCTACCATGGCCAACCAAGAGAATTTCATAAATATTTGCATGTTGAATCAGCCCACAATTGTAGCAAGTAAGTCACAGTGGACTCAGAAAAGCAAAAGCCATGGACAAGACCCAACAACACATACTTAGCTTTGAACTGTCTTGTTTGATATTGTCTTTTGAATATGAGGAATTTTTTTTTTTGAGTCAGAGTCTCACTCTGTTGCCCAAGCTGGAGTCCAGTGGTACAGTGTACAATAATGACTCACTGCAGCCTTGACCTCCTGGACTCAGACGATCCTTCCACCTCAGCCTCCTCAGTAGCTGGGACAACACGCACGCACCACAACACCCAGCTTTTTTTTTTTTTTTAAGAGACCTCAGTAATCACTATGTTGCCCAGGCTTGTCTTGAACTCCTGACCTCAGGCAATCCTCCTGCCTTGGCCTCCCAAAGTACTGGAATTACAGGCGTGAGCCACTATGCCCAGCCAAAATATGGGGGGTTTTACAGTTAAAACAATACCACATATATCAAGTGTGTGTTCTGTGCCAAGCCTGGGTAAGGAGGTTAGGTTTCATGTTGGCGATGTTGTCTCTATGGATTCTACTACTTTCTGTCTGAGAAGCTTCTTTGTTTGGAGGGGAACATTCTCTACTAGGTATCTTTCTTTTGATGCTCAATGTATTAACTTTTTGGATTTTATGAAACAATAAGCATTTCGCTAATCATTAAGTAACTAATATTCTTCTAAATATTTACATACTACTTAACACAATGAATAAGTCAACATTTAGGAGTTTGAAAAGATATTTTCTTCCAAACATTTAAACATAGATTAGAAGCTTACTTAATTAAACTCTTTAAAATTGTTAATTTTCACAAGTTTAATGTATCACATTCTCTTAAATGCTCTAGACATCGTAAGAATGAAATAAAACACACAGTGATTGCAGACCTTATTCTTACATTTACATTATGGATTTAAATGTTTTATTATTTCTATGTTATCTGTATCCTCATTCTCGCTTTTATTCCCATATCTACCCAGAGTAGTAGTAGTAATTTTACCAGACCCACTTAGATAGCAGGTTCTGAGATGCACCTGCTAATTCTTGGTGTGGACATGACATGAGAATTTTTTTCTTTTAGTTTAAAATTATTTAAACTAGAGCCTAGGCTGGCTGGGTCCACTTTTTAATTTGTTTCTCTTGCAAGTGATGAAATTTTAGGTTTTTGAAGCTCTTAGACTTTTGATACTGGTCTTTCTCACTGTCCTGCATTATTGTATGCTTTCCTAGTATCTCATTACTACTAATAAGTCCACTTAGAGGCTTAGGCCTGCATGGCAAATTCTCTTCTCTGGGCTGTATACTGGATGCCAGCTTTCCCCCTCCTACCCACCCCCCCTCCCGGGGGGCCAGGCACATTGCCTGCTAATGGCTCATGGTTGAGTCCTTCTCATGAAATTGTCTTGGGACAAAGAGGCCTTGCCCCAATAACAAGCTAAAGAAGGAGTACAACTTGGCGAGACCTCATCTCTACAATAAATCAAAAACTAGCCGGGCGAGGTAGCGTGCGCCTGTAGTTCCAGCTACTTGGAAGGCTGAGGCGGAAGGATCGCCGGAGCCCAGCAGGTCGAGGCTGCGGTGGCCGGGAGCGGCCACTGCACTTCAGCCTGGGTGACAGAGTGAGACTCCAACTCAAAAAATAAAAAAAT
>CAUYQG010021445.1:0-18955 GCA_963574415.1 Tarsius wallacei
TCTTTTTTAAGTTTGCCTAGAAGCTGCTTTATGAATGTTGGTGCTCCTATGTTGGGTGCATATATGTTTAGGATGGATATTTCTTGTTGATGGATTGAACCTTCCTATTTTCCTCTTGTCTCTCCCCAATTCTTTTTATTCTTTCTATTAATGTCATTCTGGGGGTTCTTCATTGTTTGCATTCCAAAGACTGATTTCTCAATATCTGACCACCCAGAGGTCTGTGTGAGACCTATATTCTTCCTTTGGTTTTTCTTCATTTGTGTAGATTTTCCTCACCACCTTTTCCTTTTTTCCCCATCTTCTTTAAATCTGTTGTTCAGGGGTGCTTTTACTTCTGTTTTCTCAGTCTCCTGTTCTTCCTTGTGTGAATCCTCTGGCTTTGTTCAATTCTGAAGCTGGACTGTAGGTTGGGGGCTATACTTTTTACAGTTTTGGGATTTAATTGAAAGGGAAGCTGTGATTCAAAATCTATCTGCAGATTCCAGTATCCACCAACAGGTGTATGGATACCCTGGAACCTACTTCCCACTGCCTTGCAATCTGTCCATGCAGTGGGGGTAAAGGTTTGCTCCCTGAAAGTAAAATGAAGTAAGAAAAAGGAAAGAAATGGAATGGGGGAGGAAGCAGAAGGTGTCGAGAGAGAAGAGTAAGAGGGAAAACAAAGGTACCAACTAACAAATGAAAATAAACACGAAGACAGATAAGAGTAAGAGAAAAAAACAAAAACAAACAAAAAAACAACAGTGACAACAAAAAAACTAGGACATACAATCATACAGACACACAAGCTGCCAACCCCCTTATGATGTGCTATTCCCTTACACAAGCATGAGGTCTTAGATCCCAAGTTGGAGGCTGGGCAGAGCTGGGCAGAGCTGGGCAGGGCAATGCAGGTCTCTGCCTGGTCTCAGGGCTCCAGATGACCTCTAGTTCTACTGCAGCTGGATTCAGCTGGAGGAGGCAGAGTGCAAGACAGCCGGGCACTAGAGGTTGGTGCATCACAGCGTGGCTTGGGCCTCTTTTTATTTCTTTGTTCTTAGGTCCCAAGCTGGAGGCTGGGCAGAGCTGGGCTGAGCTGGGTGGGGCAATGCAAGTCTCTGCCTGGTCTTGGAGCTCCAGCTGTTCTCTGGTCCCGTTGTGGCCAGGGGCAAGTCAGGGGAGGTGGAATGCGAGATAGATGGGCATTGCTGGTCAGTGTAGCGCAGGGTGGCTGGGGGCAAGGTGGTGCAGCTGGCAAGGGAGCCCAGAGCTCCGGGGTGGGAGCCAAGGGCCTCTCCGGGCAGTGGCAGCTTGGGGCGGGGCAGGATGGTGCAGCCAGGGAGGGGGCCTGGAGTTCCACAGGGTGGAAGCTGAGGTCCTCAGCAGGCGGTGGCAGCTTGGGGCTGGGTGGAGTGGTGCAGCCAGTGAGGGAGCCCAGAGCTCCGCCGGCTGGGAGCCGAAGGCCTCCGCAGGTGGTGGCTTGGGGCGGGGCAGGGCGGTACTGCCAGGACGGGAGCCTGGAGTCCACCGGGCAGGAGCCAAGGGCCTCCGCAGATGGCGGTGGCTTGGTGCCGGGCGGGGCAGTGCAGCCAGCAAGAGAGCCCGAAGCTCCACGGGGCGGGAGCCAAGGGCCTCCACAGGTGGCAGCAGCTTGGGGTCAGGCAAGGCAGTACAGCCAGGGAGGGAGCCTGGAGCTCCACAAAGCTGGGATCCTAGGGCCGCCTTTGGCAGGTCAGTGGCAACGGCCATGGTAGCTGAGCAGTGCATGGGACCAAAGGCCTCCAGGCCTCAGACCGGCACAGCTGGCGGGGGGAAAGTGAGAGTTTTTATGGAAACTCACTTTTGTGGAGATTCTCACAGTCCCACCTGTGCCGTCGCCATCTTGCCAGAAGTCCTCTACAATTAATCATTAAGAAAATTCAAATAAAAGCCACAAGGTACAATTTCACACCCACTAGGATGGCTATAATAATAAAAAAAGCAAATAACAAGTGTTGACAAGGATGTAGTGAACCAGGAACACTTGTACAGTGCTTGTGAGAATGGTAAAATGGTTGCAGTCACTGTAGGAAACACTTTGACTATTTCTCAAAGGGCTAAACATGGAATTGCCATGTGACCTAGCAATTCTACTTCTAGGTCCAAAAGAATTAAATAGGTACTCAAACAGATACTTGTTCTCAAATGTTCATTGCAGCACTATTCACAATAACCAAAAATGGAAACAACTCAGATGTCTATCAATGGAAGAATGAATAAACTAATTGTGGTATAGCCATACAATGAAATATTATTCAGTTATAAAAAGTTAATGAAGTACTGATACACACTAAAACCTGGATGAATCTCAAAAACATTAAGCTAAGTGAAAGAAGTCAAACACAAAAAAGTCACATATTGTATGATTCATTTTATATAAAATATTTAGAATAGGCAAATCCTAGAGACAGAAAACAGATTACTGGTTGCCAGGAAATTGGGAAAGAGGAGAATGGGGAGTGGCCACTTGACGGATATGAAGTGTTCTTCTGGGGTAATGAAAAAGTTTTGAAACTAAAGAAAGGTGGTGGTGGTATAACATTGTGAATGCACTAAATGACTCTGAATTATATGCTTTAAAATGATTAATTATGGGAGGAGGCAAGATGGTGATGGAACAGGTGGAAATGTGAGAGTCTCCACAAAAGCAAGTGTCCATAAAGAATCTCTGCGTGAGTGGGTGTGTGCCAGTGGGTGAGTAAAAATTTGTTTGAAGGGAGACTCAGGTTCATGCATGCAGGGCTCTCTGCCAGAGGTGACCGCAACCCACCACCACCCTGAGATTGGAGTCCCCAGAGCACAGGATCATCTGCAGTTCTTGGGGCTCTCTTGAGAGTAGGCAGCAGAGAACAACTGCTCCTCACTACCTGACACCTGGCCCATGCCATCACCAGATCAGACACTAGCAGCAGGAACCGTGGAGAAGGCAGGGTATAGAAATCTGAAACGGAGCTCTGCTGCTGGTGAGGAGATGCCAACCAGGGCTGTCTTCTCTGCCCTGGGACTGGGAAGAGAACTGCATTGCCCCACCCAGCTCTGTTCAGCCTTCAACCTGGGACCCAGAGGCTAGCCCCACACCCCTGAGATCGATAATTGGACTTGGAGAGACAGATACCCCTCCCCCATGCTGGAACAGGCACAGACACGTCTTATCTGAGTGGGAGACTTGACAGCAGTGGCAGCAACAGGTGAGTTGGGTGAGACCGGATCTGATCCATTCTCCTCCCACAGTAATCTGTGGGGCATCTGTCCCACACTGACAGCAACCCAGTCAGCCTTAGAGAAGAGGGGAGGGGCTGGAGACCAGAAGTGCTCCTTAATGTGGTGACAGCAGCTGAAAGGCACCTGGAGTTACAGAAACAGTCACAGAATGAATTTCTCTCTCTCTCTCCCTCTCTCTCTGTGTGTGTGTGTGTGTTTTCTTTTTTTGTTTTTGTTTCTACTCTCTATCTTTTTTGTTTACATTTTCATACTTGCTTTATTTCTGTTATTTAAACTTTTTTTAAGGTTTTCTATTTGTGTTTGGGTATTTTTGAGGGCAAGTACACCAACAGGGAGGTTTTGTTTGGTTGTTTGTTTGTAAGATTGTCTGTATGTTTTTGTTTTGTTTTTGTTTTGTTTTTTCTGTCTTTGTTTCTCTGTTTATTCATTAGTTGGTGTGCCTGTCTGTTTTCCCTCTTATTCTTTTCTCTCTTCACCTTCTTTTCATCTTCCTCCTTCCTTTTTACATTCTTCCCCTTTTTCTTATCTCATTTTGCATTCGGGGACAAACATATACCCCCCACTGCATGGACAGATTGTAAGACAGTGGGAAGTGGGCTCCACAGGGCCCACACACCAGTCAAGATACTGGAATCTGCAGATCGTTTCTGAATCACAGAACCTCCCCTAATTAAATTTCAAAGCTGCAAAAAGCACAGCCCCCCACCCACATTCCAGCTTCAAAATTGAACAAAGTCAGAGGATCTGCATAAGGAATAATAAGAGATTGAGCAAACAGAAGTTACAGCTATCCCCCTCATCACTGAACAACAGAATTAAAGAAGAGGTTAAAAAGGGGGGGGGGGTAGGAGAACATTCACAAATGAAGAAAAACCAAAGGAAGAATATGGGTCTCATACAGATCCCTGGAAGAGCAACCACTGAGAATACAGACTTCAGAATGAAAACAATGAAGAGCCCCCAAAATGACTGGCCTCAAACTACAAACCTAGATATCAAGATATTAATAGAGAGAATAAAAAGAAATGAGGAGAGACAAGAGGAAAGAATGGAGTTCATAACTGAGATAATAGCAAAAAAATACAGTGAATGAAATAAATAGCAAACTGATAAGCATGGAAAGCAGAATCAGTGAAGCAGAAGAAAGAATTTTAGAACTTGAGGACCAAAATATGGAACTCACTCAAACTGTCAAAAACACAGAAAAGAAGCTTAAAAGACAGAACAAAGCCTCCAAAGGAAGAGCGATTATATCAAGAGACCAAACCTAAGATTAATTGGAATCCCTGAGGCAGATAGAGAGACAGATACCACCCCGGAACAAACATTCCTTGAAATTTTTTAAGAAAACGACACATGAGATTCAGAGGACCCCTGCAAGACAACAAATGAGAATCCCAGCTCCTAGACACATAGTAATTCACCTACACAAAGTAGGTATAAAAGAAAAAATCCTAAAGGCAGCAAGAGAGAAAGGTCAGACTACCTACTGGGGAAAACCAATTAGAATAGCAGCAGACTTATCTGCAGAAACACTTCAGGCTAGGAGAGCTTGGAGCCCGATCTTCAAAATTCTCAAAGATAAACAATTTCAACCAAAAATTACCTACTCAGCTAAGCTAAGTTTCATCAGTGATGGAGAATTAAAACCCTTCCCAGACATTCAATTCCTAATAGTTTACACTGCCTCCAGACCAGCTCTACAAGAAACACTTAAGAAACTATCAAACACAGAAGAAAGGAAAAAAAGAATGAAAATGCCCTTCCCAAGAATGCAGGAAAAAGATTGAAAACATACATGATGCAATCCAAAAAACAAAAGACAACAAACAAATAAACAGCAGCAGCCACAACAAACTCTATAAGAACCTCATAACAGAGATAAACTCTCACATCTCAATAATTAGCCTGAATGTGAATGGACTAAATGCACTACTGAAAAAGCATAGAATGGCAAATTGGATAAAATATCATGAGGCAACAATACATTGTCTCCAAGAGCACCAACGTTTGTAAAACAGCTTCTAGGCAAACTTAAACAACTGAACCCTGAATCCTACTGAACCATTTCCAAAGCAAATTCAGAGATGCCCTTCATGAAGCCACCTCCCAAGGACTTGGACCCAGATCTCTTCAAGCATCAGCTGCCAGGAGATGGTTGAGCTTTGAGTTTGGCCAGCAGGCAGCTCTGATGCTGTTCTCCAAATCAATCCATCAATCTATCTCTCAACAGCTCATTTGTTCTGCTCTCCCTCTCCCTCTCCTTCTCCCTCTCCTTCTCCCTCTCCTTCTCCCTCTCCCTCTCCCTCTCACTCTCACTCTCCCTCTCACTCTCCCTCTCTACCACTTCAAAGAGCAGATTTTCTCAGCCCTGTTGCTTAGAATGGGCCAGGCAGTCCAGCCTCTTGACCTACAAACTTGTGAATGAAGAATGTTTCCAGGCAGCCCATTGTTAATAGCCCTTTAGGCAAGGTTGCCAAGATTTCTTTTCTGGATGTTTCTTATTCAAAAGACAATTTCTTCAACATCCAGCAAGATCCAGGTCCTGGGAACCTTGGAGGTGTTCAAGTAATCCTCTTGCTTCTCAGCCTCCCAAAGTGCTGGGATTATGCACACAGCCACCTCACCCAGTCCACCCTCTATCTCCCTCCCCTTTTCCCCTGGGTCACTTGTAAAAAAAAAAAAGTCCCTGACATCCTAAAAATAAGAAAGCCCAGCTTCCCCAGGGTTAGTAAGTAGAGGGAGACTCCCCATGTGAAAAGTAGTGGCCGAACCTTATTTGCCAAGACTCATCCTCCCCTTGAGGACCTCTCACTAATTTCTACTGCCTCTGCTCTTTCCAGAATTCTTACACACACTGGCACTACCCATTTAATGTTTTGAACTGTAAGACTTTTCCCTTAATTCCCTGCTTTCTGCCTGGAATGTGTAACTAAGATTTTCCTACAGGTACATGGATAATAACAGGGAAATAAACACACATAATAACATGAAACTACATCATCTAGATTACAAAAGTAGCCATCCTCAAGGTCCCTGCCAGTCCCATCCTAACTCCAAGCTTGCCTCTACAATGCAGGTGCTACCCAAAAACCCATGTCTACATATCTGCCCTTGTTGCCAAGTCTAGACTCCAAGATTCCAGGGCTCTGACAGAGCTAAAGAGGTGACTTTTTACCAAAAGGCCACCAACCACAGTTTAGATTTCTGTGTGAGACCTGCCTGTTCCCTAGGCACATCCACATGTAGAGTGCCTGAATGCAACCCAACTACCCACCATTCACTCCCACAGAGTACATTCGGGTGCACAGGAGAGATGTCCTTACATTTCTTTCCTGTGTTTTTCTACTTTGTCTCTTGCCTCGCTGCCACCTCTCTCTCTAATCTTCTCCTTCCTTCTCTCCTCCCACTCACAACATAGGCGCTTTTCTGCTTTACCTTCTGATGGCTTTTCCAACGCTGGGGTGGCAAAGCCTTCCCTAATGTCCTCTCTTGCCTTCAGTGGGTGACCCACATGGAATGGTTGCTTGCACCCCTTTCTCTGGAGTCACATCTCTGCTCTGTCAGCTGATATTCTCAGTCATTCATTCACTCAACAAGCATGAGCTGAGCCCCTCTCTCCAGGCCCTGGTTAAATGCTGGGGACTCTGGGAGAAAGTGGTTGTAGTTCCTGCCTTCCAGTGATGCATAGTTAGTTGAGAAAATAGGAACAAAAGGTGGTGATGAAAATGCAGTGGTAGCAGATCTATATGAGGAAAGCACAGGAGTACCGACCCCAGACTGGGATTGGGAAGGAAGATAATGGAAAGTTTTTAGGAGAAAGTGAGATCTGACTTGAGGTCTGAAGGAGGAATAAGAGCTAACCAGGCAAAAAGGAGAAGGGCATTCCAGGCAGAGGGACCTGCATATTCAAAGTCTAGGTAGAAAATGAAAGCATGACATATTCCAAGAACTTCAAGAAGTTGAATATGGCAGGAGCAAAGAATGTAAAGGAGTGTAGTGATGGAGGATGGGCCATATGGCAGGGGCCCAAGGGAGCCTTTGGAGCCCAAGGGAGCCTTTGAAGGGCCATCCTTGCCTTTGGTCCCAAGGCAGAGAAGGGGAGTGGCCTTTGAGTGTTGCACAGCCAGCCCAGTCTCTGAAACCAGACTGCCTTTTCTGCCATTTAATACATGGTGACCTTGGGCAAGTTCCTGAACCTCTCTAGGCATCAGTTTCTTCAGCTCTAAAATAGGGATAAGTATAGTACCAACCTTGAGGGCAGTCATGAGGATTAAATGAAATAACACATGCAAAGCATCAGGCACCTAGTAAGTACTTGATACAGAGTAGCTATTTTCTTAAAATTTATTAAACACGTTAAACTCTCACTATTTGCCAGGTACTGTTATAATTATTAACTAAATATTAACTCATTTAATCCTATGATATGGATAGTATTATTGCCATCCCCACTTTACAGATAAGGAAATTGAGCAGAGGTTAAGTAATCTGCCCCAAATAATGCACTAAGTGACAGAGTCAGGACTCAAACTCAAGGAGTTGGCTTCTAGAGGCTGTGCTCATATCCACTACATTATATGAGCTGGTGTTCTCATTGTAATTATTATTATTATTCTCCCTTGCTGCATCTTAGTCACTGCCAGGCCCTCCAGCTCTTTTCTTAAAGCCACCCTCAATGCCATCTAGGGATATCCCTAGAGATACCCGCGTTCAGCTCTGTGTTCACCTAACATCCTAAAGTGCCATCTTCCCTCAGGGCCTCCCAAGAAGAGCTAGACTTAGTTTGCCCTACTGTGGGGATGGGGACAGCTTCAGTGTTGATCAATACTTGATAAATGTTCAGTTGATCACATGAACAATTTGAATAAGACATCAGGAAGAACTTCCTGACAGTGAGAGTTGTGAGAGACAAATGGAGGAAGCTCATCTGCCTGGGGACAGAGGGAGGCTTGGAGGATTTTTGAGGCCAACAACCAGAGGAGGCACCAAATATCCCCCAGAGGTAGCTCACTGGACATTGGCAGTAGGAATGGGGAGCAAAATCTGAGAACCTTTCTTTCTGACCTCAGGGTCTGTGCTCTTCTGCAACCACTCAGACCGGTGTCTTTCCCATCCTGGCTGCAGCATTGGGGACATACCCTTGACTGCTCCACCCAGAGCCTCAGAAAGCCTCCTCAGGTTTCAGGCGGTGTTATAGTTCTGTGACTACGCAGGCCATGCAGGAGATCGTAGGCAGAGGCAGGTAGCTAGGTAGAAAGTTGCCAAAGCCTCTGGGAAGATAAGACTGAAAAGGCTAGGGACCAGCCTAACCCTGAACAAAGTTCCCACAAGCATGGGAAGTCAGGGAGTAGTGAGGCACTTCCCTGAGAACAAGGGAAGGTTCTGGAGATGAGAGACAGTGCCCTGTCCCAGGTCAATCCCCTCCAGCTACAGAGGCAATGTGGCCTGTGGAGTACTCATTAACCATGGAAAAAAAGAGGAGCGTGGAAGGGTCTTGTAAGAAGATTTTTGAGTTTTGGCAAGAAGTCCCCTCCCCAGATAACCTGTCCAGGCCTGGCCTGAATGAGAGGAGAATGTGCACCCCTAGCCCTGACCTGTGCCAAGGTGGTATGGTTAGAAAGTCTGCCCTCGGGGAGCTGTCTGGTCAAAACCTCATTTCAGCCTGGAGACTGTGGCCCTCCCGTTTCCGTTCATCCACAGCCACCAGCAAATGTCATCCTTACAGAGCTGAGCTAGAGGACCGCGCCATCTCTTCTCTCTCCCAGACAGGCTGTCTTCTCTTTTTATAGAGCAAGTACCTGAGGACAAAGATATTTCCAGGGCCCTGCAAAGGGCACACAGAGCTGCACCAGCCTACCGCCTAACCCCACAGTTGCCCCCCTTGCGAGCCTGATCACACATGTGACTCATGTTTGGGTGCTCAGTGGCTGGGCCCAGGTCCCAGACTTCAGCACTTTTCCCCACCCATCTCCAGGAACCTCCAGCACAGTGACCCCTGCCCTCCCCCACCCCCCACCCAATCCTGGATATGCAGTTCATCCCATCCCCGTGTTTTGAAGGGCAGTAAATGCTTGCATACCTTTGTCCTTGCCCTGTAAGCATACCACAAAGCCAGATTGCAGCAGAGGCTGGGTCACCAGATTACTTCACCAGCCAGGATTACACAACCAGCAAATGAGATGGGAAATGGACATGTGTGTCTTTGTACCCAGGGTTGTTTTCTGTGTTATGGTGTGGACACATGCCTGTGTGCCTTGTGTCTCATGCATAGCCATAATACAGCACATCCTAACACTGAGGACATGTTGAGTACCATTCTACTGGTGTCATTGCACAAACTATGCCCAGATGACTATGATCCAATGTAAAATCACCGGGTCTTTGGTGTCAAGGGATAGGCTTGTCGACAGCCTTAAATGCCTCCCTCACTCCCAAACTCCTCCATTAATCCCCATCAGAGCTAGGGTCATCGATAGAGTGAGGTTAAGTGGTGAGGTAAAGATGTCCTTTTCAAATAGCCCTGGAGAGTAATACTCATTTTTCTTTAAAGCTGAAGGTTTAATGGTTTAATTTTAGGCCTTGTAAAAGTTTCTTCATGTCAAAACGACCCCATTAAAGCAGTCAGAACAAAATGTTCCTGGCATCCAAATGGATTCATCAAAGCAGCCATGTCAAAATGTCATGCACGTGTGTGTGTGTGTGTGTGTGTGTGTGTGTGTGTGAATGCTGCTAAATGAGTATATGAGGATCATTGGCTACATGCTCCTTTTTATGAGCATTTGGGCCAGCTCAAGACTCTGTAGGCCAGAGGGCCTTTTTCAGCCTATACTGAGTGTGTCTATGTGGGGAAAGGTACCCATCGGCATTGCCACAGAAATGGCTTGGCAGGGGGCTTCTGCCTGTGACCTTGACTCCATACTGTACGGGTGAGGAAATGAGTGTGATCCATGGGGAGAAGCTACTATTTGCATCTTCTTCTAGCCCAGACCTCTTCCCACTTTGTTTCATCACAACCATCAGTTCAGCTAGCCTTTCCAACAAAGTCCCTGTAGTGAGAAGTCATAAAATGCTTCATAAAAGAGAAGGAAGCCTGGGGGCAGGCCTACTCTTGCTGCAAATTCCATTAGGGAGAAATGAATTGAGGGCTGTGGGCTTCATGTGCCTCCATTCTTTCCAGGTTTCAGGATGGATAGAGGCCAGGAGCCCAGCCTCCTCAAATACCAACACATGGACATTGTGGGCAATCTGGAGGAGCTGGAACGGAAAGGCTGGAGCAGGGCTGGGCGGGGAGAGTGCCTAGGGTGGGACTGGGATGACCAAGGGGGTTCAGTCCAGGGTGTGGGCAGGCTTCAGGGTGCATTGACCAGGCCCAACTCAAAAATGAGACAGGCCCCAATGCTATGAGAATCTCCACTGCATCCTTGCTGGGGATGGGACTCCCATTTCTCCCTCCTGCACAATGGTAGTCATCACTCTCCTGATCTTCCTGCTGCTTCTCTCTCCCTCTCCAGTCCACAACCCACACAGTATCCAGAGGGAGCCTTCTAAAACGCAGGTCCAATTGCATCACTCCCTGCCTAAAATTCTCTACTGAGTCCCTAGTGTTTACAGCAACATCTCCCAAACTACATGACCTGGGATGGTCACAGGGATCTGGTGAATAAAGGGGCTGTTAGGGTGAATAAGTTAGGGAAATGCTAGGCTCAACAGAGTAAAATAGATGTCTTTATTGCAGGACATATCAGCATCTTTACTATGCTAATATGCGGGGGGCGGGGCCACCAAGAGGAGGAGTCTAGAGTAAGCCTATGGCTCCACTTCTTTGACACCAGATTCTCCTCCATCCCGTCTTTCTCTTAGGACATAGCCTTCAGCAAAACACTGTTTGGGAAACACTGGCTCAACATGCCCTACACAATTCTCTGGAACCTGGTATCTGCGTGCACCTCCAGCCCTTTGTCTTCGCTCAGGCTGTCCTCTCCGCTGAAATGCCTTCCTCACCTCTCTCCATTGCCTGGCTAATGACTACTTATTTTTCAAGACTTTTAGATGGCACCTCCTCCAGGAAACCTACCTTGGCTTCCCCCATCCCTCACTTTCCAGACTGGGCTCAGGAATGTGTTCCCCTCACACCCCGTGCCCATCTCTGACTCGGCAGTTGCCACTATATATCGAAACTATTTCCACATATTGTCTCCTGCATGGAATTCTGAGCTCCTTGTAAGCAGAGTGTGAACCTTGTTCAACTCTGGGCCCAGAACCTAGCACAGGGCCTATCAATTCTCAGTGAGTGCTACATGGAGAGAGAGGAAAGAAAGAAGGAGAAAAAGAGGGATGGGAAAAAAAAGGGAATGAGAGAGAAAAGCAAGTATAGGGAAGAGGTTTTTGTTAGGAAGCCCTCAGGATGCCCTAGGTTCTATGTGTCAAGCTAACGGACTTGAAATCAGACGACTGCACTGGGGTGTCCTGGCCAGGATAATGCATTTCTTTGTCTCTCTGGGTCTGTTTCCCTCTCCTTCCCTCTGATACTCAGAGTTAGGAAATAAGGAAAAGAAAGAAGCTAGAAAGAAAGGACAAGGTTAGGGTTTGGATGAGCTTTCTTGAGGGCAGAATCCTGGTACTCAACACAAGACCTGACATACATTAAGTGATCGATAAATACTTGTTGAATAAAGAAACTTGAGCTAGGGAACGTGACCTTGGAGGCTGGAGTGTGACTCAAGGGGTTCCTAAATCCTTACTTGTTCCAAAAGAGTTAGCTCTTCCAGTCTGCCACAGGCCCTGCATTTCCACCATTCCAGGCTCATCCTTAGGACTGAAGTTCTGTGTCTTCAAGGGGACCCATTTGAAATGCAAACATTTTACCAGTGAAGAGAAATCCAGTATTTAGTCACCTCGTATATACCTATCAATTTACCCTAGTGTCTGTTAATTGAACAAACACTGACACCCATGAAGTGTCAGATCCTGCATTAGTTGAGCACAGTCCTTGCCCTGTTGAACTCAGAGCCCATGTGGAAGATGCTTCTTCCTCAGCACCAGGTCAACTGAAGAGGGGTAGAGTATCTCAGCTTGATTGGAAAGGATTTCCTGGATGATGCACTCAGTGTTTATTCATTGAGTGTGTACTAGGTGTCAGCTACTATGTTTTAGATACTGGAAACACAGCAGAGAACAAACCTATCAAAAATTTCTACCCTCATGGGGCTTCTGTTCTAGTGGGGGAGACACAGATAATAAACATAAATATACATTAACATAGTATGTCAGATGGTGATAAGGTAAGGAGTTGGACCAGGTATGGGGGTATACTTTGCCATTTGAAGTAGGTAGCCAGGGAAGACCTCACTGACATTTGAGTAAGAATCTCAGATAGGTGAGGGAGCAAACTGTACAGCTATCCAGGGAGACAGGCAGTCCAAAGACACTGAGGCAGAAGTAAGCTTGGCATGTACAAGAAACTGCTAGTGTGGGCAGAATAGATGGTATGAAGGAGGAGTGGTAAGAGATGTAGTCAGAGAGATGGTAAGGGGTAAAGGGCCTTGGAGATGGTTTTAGGGACTTGAGTGAAACCAGAAGTCATCGGAAAGTTTTGATCAGAGGACCTTCCTGGCTCCTGTGTTCAGAGTGAATTGTAAGAGGCAAGGGTAGAAGCAGGAAGGCCAGTCAAGAGGCCGCTGTAATCATCCAGGTGAGAGATGGCATTAGCAAGAACTAGGACAGGAGCAGTGGAAGTGGTAGGAGTGATAAGATTCTGGATATATTTTGAGGGGAGAACCAACAGAACTTGGATCAGATGTTGTATGAGAGAAAGATAGAAGTCAAGGATGACTCTAAGGCTTTTGGCCTGGGCAACTGGAGTTAGAGTTGCCATTTACTGCTAGTCACCACAGACAATCAGACCCAAGCTGTGGGGCAGGATAAAACCCAACCAAGTTCCTGCAAATTGCATTAACATCCTCTTCATTCAGGTCCTCAGTGCAGGTCCTTCCAGACTTGCATTAGCTCTGTGTTTTCCTGGAAGGAAGGAAATGAGATCTCTGGAAGGCCCAGGTAGAAACCCTAAAGCCTGGGAGAGTCAATGGGCCCAAAGACCTGGTTCTTCCCTTGGATCTTGGGCTTCTCTGGGGCCAGAGAGCATGGGACACTATGAGGTATCCCAGCACTTTTCTCTGCTCACAACTTTCTTCAAACAATTCAGTCTACTCCATCATTCCCAAGGCTTCCAAAGCTTGTTGAAACTGTGAAAGCTATGAGAGCCAGGTTTTCTGGAAGGTGCCTGGGGCTGGTGGTTGGAGAGTAGGGGTGAGTCTGAGGCTTTAGGGGCTAGAGAAAGTTGATAGTGCACAGGTTTTTTTGGCTGGGAGGGGGCAGACGAGGTCCAATTGCCAAAGATCCAATAGCCATTGTTAGAATGGGCATCCAGCACAGAAAGAACCCAAATTTTTAGGAGGCTGAGGCAGAGGGATCACCTGAACCCAGGAGGTTGAGGTTATAATGGGCTCTGATCATGCCATTGCACTCCAGCACTCTCACTCCAGACAGAGTGAGACTTTGACTCAAAAAAAAAAAGAACTAGAATTTGAGGTGGCCTTGATCCTTGATATTTTCTTTAGAGTTAATGCCTGCTAGCCTCTGGATATCAGCCCTGGGTGGGGGAATGTTCAGCTCCCCATCATAAATGAGTCTGTATGCAAGAGTCATGCTTGTCTCTGATCCCAGGGATCACTGTTCAGGCCTGGAGGGATATCACCTCTCCCTATCCCCGATCTTACCAAGTCCTTCATTAACAAAGATGACCAAGGCTTTAGTTCCCACTTTTGTTCTAAGGATCATGACTGTGAGTTGTGTCTCCAGCAAGCGAACTATTCCCACTGTCCCACCTGCTTCCCTGGCAACCTGGGGTATTGGGGAGATGGCTGGCCCCTTTGGAGGAGTTTATCTTGTGAAAAGGCAATAGGACACTGTGGATGCTAAAGCAACTCCATCTTTGATGCTAACCTGCCATGTTGACCTCTGATTAACCCCAATTCCAGGAATGCCTCTAAGATTTCTGTTTTATCTACTGTTGCTTTTGTAAGAACATGTACTTACTATAAATCCTGCCCTTAGGTCAAAACAACCTTGATATTATTGCACTTACCATAAATTCTGCACTTAATTGTCCTACATGTCACTTCTGAAGTGCATATACCCTTTCACCATGATATAAGCCTTCGGTCTGGGGGTAACAGTGTGGGAATCCACCATCTCATCCCATGGCTGCCCGAGACATGGCTTCACTATTAAATATTTCTTTCTGAGGAACTGGATTTTTCAACCTGTTTCTTTGACCTTTCAACTTCCTTGGCATTGGGGGTATGTTTGCATAGACCTGTTCACTGCAGGACAGACACTTTAGGGCCAAAGGAACTTTTAGAAAAACTAACGCTCCTCAAAAGGACTCATCAAAGAGTCTTATGAAAGAGGTCTGAGCCTTTCATAACTAACTAAGAATTTACTATATGTTTCTCTCATAAGTCAAATGAACTCTTCAGGAGTTGCTTTTCCACTCAAGCCAGCCCTCCTGGGATCTCTGGAAAATCCACTGCTCAGATAAGCCCCAGGCCCAGCCCTGCCCATGCCCCCAACTCTGCTCTGTCCTTTTGGGTCTTTTTGCTTCCCCCAGCTTCCACGATTGTACCTGCTCACTGACTCCACAGTTCTTTCAGAACCTTTTTTGCATGGAATGGCTGTGAGTGGCTTCTTTCCTTTTGGGGGGTGGGGGGAAATGAAAGGGAGTCAAGAAAGGGACCCAGTGATCATCTTAGTCCATTTGTGTTGCTATAACAAAATACCACAGAGTGGATAATTTATAAATAATAGATATTTCTTTCTCACAGTCTGGAGGCTGAGACATCCAAGATCAAGTTGCCAGCAAGACTGACAGCTCGTGAGGGCTGTTCTCTGCTTCCAAGATGGTGCCTTGTTGCAACATCCTCCAGAGAGGAGGAACCCATGTCCTCACATGATAGAAAGAATGAAAGGGCAAAGGGGCACTTCCTTTAAACTGGAGCCATTTTATAAGGCATTAATCCGGAGCCTGGATCCTGTGCACACTCTCTCTCCTCTCTTGCTGTAAGTAAACACTGCCATTAGAACCTGATGTACATGTCTGTTCTCAGCGACCTTGAATGAGGCACTGGTCTCTTCCCTGGGGGGCACTTATGTACTATTTAATCTTGGCCACACAGCCTGATTACTCAGTAAACAGTGAAACAATGAGACCAGTTCACATAGCAGTTGCTAGCAGTCACCATTTGTATTTGGATGAACCAGGAAAATACAAGGCTGAAGGTCTGGCAAGGCCCATCCTTGGAAGGAGACTTTACCTCAGATATTCACAAACTTCTTGATCCCGTTGTCAGGACAACTCTGACACTTTCCTGGAGGATGTCCAGGATGAGGGCAGCAGTCTGGAGAAAAGCAAATTGAAGACCATGCCTCTAGCCACCCCCTACCTCAGAGCTATGGTAACTCCCACCTGCTGCTTTCCCCTTGCTGAGACTAGTTTCACAGGATGGCGGACAACAATCTCATCCAGCTTCTCCTTGGCACCTTCCTGGGGTTGAATTCCTTGTACTTTCTGTAAGTTCCGGATCCTGTCCTCTATTCTCTTCACATTTGCTCTAGCCAAGGAGCAAAGAATCTGGTGTCTGTCTGTGTGGGTGTGAGTTTCTGTGTGCACACATGACCATGCATGCATGGTGTACACGTCTATGGGCATGAGTGTGGATGTGTAGGCCTACCTGCACACAGGACAGGGATAGGGATTTCTTCTCAGACAACAGGGGCCCAGAAGTCCCCAAGTCCACTCCCTGGGACTGATAGGGAGTACAGACAGCAGACTCTGGTTCCACTCCTTAGACCATGTTTCTATTTCCACTGGGCAGACTTGGAGGAAGAGCTGGGAGGGGGATCTTGCTCTCAGGGTCACGTAGTTCACAAGCAACAAAGCTAAGACAAGACCACATGGCTCCTGATTCTCAGAGCAGTGTTTACTCCACTGCCCTAGAGAGGAAAGAAAAACCTTCCTTCTGCTAATCTCATGGAGTATTCCTGAGGCCCACATGAGCCAACAGACAAATCGATGCTTGGTGGGTGTAAAGGGCCATGTGGCTGTGAGGGATGATTGTTAGATATTGTGTCTCTCTAGCATGTCTGGCAGAGTCCTGAGCCCCTGGAGGCCATTCAGTCCTGTCTGCTTGCTTGCCACACTCTAGGTACCTGCTGAGCAATTATCTCAGTAACATGGCCACTCTGTCTGTCTGCATTCAGATGCCTGAACTGAACTGGCTGAGAAGGCCCTTTCCTTCAGAGTTAGGGGAATAGTTCTGTCATGTACACAGTCAGTTCTGTATATTCCTTTTATTTTCTGCCTTCATTTTCTTATCCTTGATCCCTGACTTGATGGAGTTTGGCTCTATTGGCTTTGACCAGTTAGCCCCAACTGCAGCTGGAGAAATTTGAGTTAGACCAGGGTTTCTTAATCTGGGCAATATTGACATTTCAGATGGTATAATAATTTGTTGTGAGGGCTTTCGCATGCACTGTAGGATGCTGAGCAGCATCCCTGGCCTCTACAAACTAGAGACCAATAGCACACTCTGCATCCCAGTTTGACAACCGAAACCATTTCCAGATATTTTCAAATATTCCCTGGGGAACAAAATTGCCCTCAGCTGAGAACAACCAGGTTAGATCAAAGACCAATGCTTTAGTTCCGTGAATCTTTCTTTTTTTTTTAACACAAGAACACAAATTCACTTTTATTTATTTACTTTCCATTAGTTTCAGTCCTTGAGGAGTACAACATCACATGAATTCTGTGTGCATGACCTTAGCAGGAAGGTTACTTCAGAATTTGGCATAAACCATGCCACTGTTTCCATGGACCCAAGTTACCTTTCCCCAGATGACTCTGGTTTTGTTTGGTTTGTTGCCAGGAGTCACTGTGTTGCTCTTTGCTTTGTATACATAAGCACATCTCTTGCCCAAATAGAATTCAGTTGCATCTCAGGCATAAACACCTTCAATTTTGAGAAGAGCTGTGTGCTCCCTTTGGTTCTAGAGACCCTGCTAATAGCCAGCAAAAATGGCCTTGAACCACAGCCATCCAGACATATTTGCCTTTTAGAAGTCCTGTTCCCAACAGGCCTCTGCAGGCTCAAAGAGGTCAACACTCAGTGGCTAGATGTAGGCACACCCATCCACACAAATCCTAAGGATATAGGAGGTGTACAGTGTCGAGAGCTGGTGTGGGGAGGGAAGGGGACAGGGGTTGGAGGAGAAGACAGAAATTCCCAGGTATGTTTGTAGTGAAGTTGTGAGTGTAAAATGCCAAGTCCTAGGCCAATACACCTCTTTTCTTTCAGAGTCCCAGCCACGTCTTTTTATGATCTTGCTGTCCTGCTAGGTGCTCACACCAAGGCTGAGCCTCACCATGCCTGGTTTTCTCCTCTCAAGGCTTTCTGCCATTGCTGTGGGGTGCTGTGAAAAGGCAAATGCCCCTGGGGGTGTTGAGCCTAGGCTTGTCCCCAGCCTCCCTGCCCACAGGGCCCTGAAGTGCAACAAAATCAGTGACTTGAAGCACCTCCCAGTTACCGTTGCAGTGCATCCTCGGTGCTATGGGTAGCCTGCTTTCTGCACCCTTGCCCATACATCCACTGCCACCTGCTTTCTCACCCCTCAGACACACTCACTTTGTCAATCCTATGGCCTATGTGGCATGAGGATCCAAATATTTTTTGTTTGTTTTTTAAACAACTTTATTGACATATAATTGATATTTTATTTCAATAGCTTTGGGGTTACAAATAGTTTTTGGTCTGGGCTTTAAGTGTACCCACCACCACAACCTGTGCACATTGTACCCAATAGGTGATTTTTTTTGTCCCTCTACTCCCCCCGCCCCACTTTTCTGAGTCTCCAGTGTCCATTATACCATACTCTATGTCTTTGCAGATCCTTAGTTTAGCTCTCACTTACAAGTGAGAACATGCAATGTTTGGTTTTCTATTCCTGAGTTAGTTCACTTAGGCTGATGTTTTCATCCACATTGCTGCAAAAGACATTATTTCATTCTTTTTGACAGCTGACTAGTATTCCCTGGTATATGTATACCATATTTTCATTATCCACTGATTGGTTGATGGGCATTTAGGTTGATTTCACATCTTTGCAATTATGAATTGTGCTGCAATGAACATACAGGTGCAGGTGTCTTTTTCATATAATGACCTCTGTTCCTTAGGGTACCTAGTAGTGGGATTGCTGGATCAAATGGTAGATCTACTTTTAATTCTTTGAGTAATTTCCATACCACTTTCCATAGAGATTGTACTAATTTACACTCCCACCAACAGTGTATAAGTGTTTCCTTTTCTCCCCATCCACGTCAGCATCTATTATTTCTTGATTTTTTAAATAATAGTCATTCTGATTGGTGTAAAGTGTTATCTCATTGTGGTTTTAATTTGCATTTCCCTGATGATGAGTGATGTTGAGCATTTTTCATATGTTTGTTGGTCATTTGTATATCTCCTTTTGAGAGATGTCTGTTAATGTAATTTGCCCACTTTTTATTTTTTTATTTTTTATTTATTTATTTATTTTTTTGAGTTAGAGTCTCACTCTGTCGCCCAGACTGGAGTGCAGTGGCCGCTCCCGG